>MJUU01058220.1:0-56043 GCA_002080025.1 Modiolus philippinarum
TTCAGCGACTCCAAAAAATCCTTCAACAAACGTCTGAACGGACACAGCGGGGAACTTACAAAAAACAAATTTTACCTATGAGTCGGCACTTTAAGCTGCCAAGTCAAAGTCTCAACGACTCTAATTTGGTAAAAATTGTCCTCAAGCAGACCTGAACCATCAGAAACGTAAACGACGTCAGGAACTGGGACATTCGGACTTGGTACCGGCACTAGGAAAAGCCAGTGGTTGTGTTACATAGGTTTATGGGTACCCAAACCTCCACTTTGTATCCCGTTTCCCTATAGTATAATACAGGAGAACTTGTATCGTATTCGTTTTCCTTTAGGTTTAAATGAAACATCATTGGTCAAGGATTATTTCCCAGCGTGCGTCGATTGACACCATAGGTATTTCTTCGAAATTACGCCATCGCATGGGTAAATCGTAACATTAAACCTCTTAAATGTAAAAGATCTGTATATTGTTTTCAAAAGCAATGGGCTCTGTGTGTTTACTAAACTTTGCTCAATTCCTGTAACACATGTAACACAACTTTGCAAAATCTCTTTGGAATGTGGTACAATGTCTTTTAATAGTCCGCTCTATGAATGTTCTAAAGTTATTGCTGCATTCTGCTTTCATTGGTTTTATCCGAGAATCAACAAACCAGATGAGCATGTAAACAATTTTTGAAAATAAAATAAATTAATAAATACTAATAAATGAACTGATTTAATTGATATCGCAGACATCTCTCACGACCCAGATATTCTAAATCGACCCTTGCGGACATATATTAACAGGGAACTTGAACATAATCGCAGATAAAGAAGTTAGAAAATTCGCCCACCCACGAAAATAATGGCAAGCATGTTTTGATATTGTTAAAGACGCAGTTACCAATTATTGAATAAAATGGTGCAAACATGCACTCAATATCTTCAAAGATAAATTTATCATTAGAGTCACCAAAAGAAAACAAAATATAAAGATAACTAGATTTGCAATTGCAAGCAATAGCTGATGTCGCCCCTGGCAGCCAATCCGATGATTCCATCTTATTTGCAGCATCAAAATCTACATAGAAATCGATTTTCGTTGAAATCGGACAAAGTTGAAATTTCGACGTATTTCGGCAGCTATCTTGGAAATGTCGGCCATTTTGAATATTTTTTTGTTGCATGCCCATCTTCTTGGCAGCCATTTTGAAAATCTTTTTTGGTGGAGACACAACTTCATAAGGTGATCCAACTTTGCACCAAATATGAATGAATTCAGTCCAGGCATCTCTGAGAACGAAGCCGGACAAAAATCATTGGAAGAAAGAAAGCGTAATAATAATAATAACTAGATTTGCAATTGCAAGCAATAGCGGATGTCGCCCCTGGCAGCCAATTCGATGATCCCATCTTGTTTGCAGTGTAAAAATCTATGGCATGCACATCTTCTTATGGTGATCTAAATTTTTGCCAAATATGAATGAATTGTGTCATGGCATGTTTGAGATTTTATCCTTTTTATTGAAACTGGACAAATTTAAAGTGTCAACGTAACTTGGCAGCCATCTTGGAAATGGCGGCCATTTTGAATATTTTGGCCGGTGGAGACACAACTTCACAACTTGGTTCAACTTTGTGCCAAGTATGAACGAATTCTGTCCAAGCATTTCTGAGAACAAAGCCGAACAAAAATCATTGGAAGAAAGAAAGAAAGAAACAATAATAATAGAGAAACGGACAAAGAACAATATGTCGTCCCGACTACGTCTGGGGCGACATAATAACAAGTGATGATATGTTTGCATGCAAACACTAGTCACCCAAACCAGATTCCATACTAAATTGCTCCTTGAAAAAATGCTGTGCTGTATATTTACCACCAATGATTGTAATAATTTGTTCTGAAATATTTTTTTTTATTCCTCATGTAAGAATTAGTTTCTTAACCTCATTATGTTTTCGTCTATCATTGCTATTAGTGCTTTGATTCGCAGGTCAAAATTAATCTGGATTGCATCAGAAAGTTGCGTTTTCATTATTGATTAATCTTGAAACCAACATTCCAAGCTTAATATGTGTATTTATTGATACTTTAACATTTAATACAGTATGGGGTGTGACCTTGACCTTTGACCTAAACCTCATTTTGAAGGTCCCGTCTTCTTGGAACATTTTGTATGTTGAATGTCTTTTTGTATCTTCCATGGTACATGTATTAGAGCTATCAGCAAAATACCCAAATTCGGACATAAAAAAATCGGTTGTTGGTCCATAGGCCAAAAACAGTTGGTCCAAAAATTTTGACCCAATGTAACAATTGTAGATCTCAACAAGACACACATTTTCCCCATTACATTTAATCAGTTATCTATTATGCTTTTTGAGATAATCCAATAACAAGGTCTGAGGTCAAAGGTCAAAGTGAATAATGACCTTTGACCTTGGCATTTTTAAATGGAACACATATCAGCTAAATTGAATGGAAAAGGTTCCAGGTTTCTATCTCTTACCGTTTTCGAGAAAAAACATGTTTAAAGATATGGTGAAATTTTCAAGGGGCATAACTCATGAACGGTTCATCATAAAGTTTCGGTCTAAATGTAACAAAGGTCCGTTAGGACCTAATAAACATTTATGTCAATACATTGTATCAGCTATCTTTTATGGTTTTCGAGATATTCCAATCACAAGGTTTAAGGTCGACATAATAATAAGAATAGTAAGAAAAACAGTAAAAACAACGAGTGATAATATGTTTGCATGCAAACACAAGTCACCCAAACCAGATTCCATACCAAATTGCTTTTTGAAAAAAATGCTGTGTTGTATATTTATCACCAATTATTGTAATAATGTGTTTTGAAATATTTGTTTCTATTCCTTATGTAAGAACTAGTGTCATAAACTCATTATCTTTTCGTCTATCAGTGTCAGTAGCACTTTGATTACCAGGTTAACACTTCATTAGTATATGTACTGGATTGCATCAGAAAGGAAGTTGCGTCATAATTGTTTCATTATTGATTCATTGATGAAACCAACATTCAAAGCTTAATATGTACATTTATTGATACTTTAACGTGAAATAAAGCTATAGGGCTGTGACCTTGACCTTTGACCTTGACCTCATTTTGTAGGTCCAGACTTCCTGAATATTTTGTACGTTGAATGTCTTTTAGTATCTTCAATGGTATTTGAGCTATAAGCAAAAAACGCAAAATTCGGACATCAAAATCGGTTTTCGGTACGTAAAACGAAAACCGTTGGTCCGATAATTTTGGACCCTATGTAACAAATGTAGATCTTAACAAGACACACCTTTTTGCCATTACATGTTATTAGCTATCTATTACGGTTTATGAGTTATTACAAAAACAAGATCTAAGGTCAAAGTTCAAAGTGACAAATGACCTTTGACCTTGACATTTTTAAATGTAACAGATACCACCTAAATTGAACGGAAAAGGTTTCAGGTTTCTATCTCTTACCGTTTTCGAGAAAAAAAACATGCTAAAAGAGGTGACGAAACTTTCAAGGGGCATCAATCTTGAACGGTGCATCATAGAATTTCTGTCCAAATGTAACGAAGGTCCGTCATGACCTAATAAACATTTTTGCCAAAACAATTCATCTGCTATCATTTACAGTTTTCGAGATATTCCAATCACAAGATTTGAGGTCAAAGTTCAAAGTGACCAAAGACCGTGGTCATTTTGGAAATTCAAAGACCTTCTTGCACATCTTGGGGTGGTTGTCTACATTGGTGCAATGTTTCATTAAGTTTGGAGTATCCATTTATTGAGATAATGTTAGGCAAAAGTTTGAAAAATCCATTGAGGAATAATAATAATAATAACGAGTGATAATGTGTTTGTAAGCAAACACAGAAGTCGCCCAATCAGAACTTATAACTTAATGTTCTTTGAAAGAACAATGAGTCCTCAATTTAAGAATTTGGTCTTAAGTTATTGTCATTCTGTCTATCAGTGATATTAGTATTTTTGAATAACCTGTACACACTTTGTGATTGCATCAGAAAATTCATTTCTATTTATATATTATGAAGTAAGGCATGTCCTCTGTGGTGTGTAATTATATTATAATTTTAAATTACATTAAAATACATACATGTTTCATTGAATTTTGACCACCCATTTTTGAGAAAACTAGTACGTCAATTGTTCCAAAAACAATTGATAAGTCTTTCACGAAAGTTGCGTCATAGTATTTACATAAATGATCAACAATTTAAGATAAATACGTACATTTACTGATACTTTTATGCGAAATAAAGTTTTTGGCTATGACCTTGGACTTTGAACTTGACCTCATTTTGAAGGTCACATCTTCCTTTACATTTTTTGTATTGAATGTCTCTTTGTATCTTCAATGGTATTTGAGCTATAGGAAAAAAAACCCGAAATCAGACATCAAAACTCGATTTTTTGTCCATAGGCCCAAACCGGTTGGTCCAATAATTTTGGAACCAATGTAACAAATGTAGATCTAAACAAGACACATATTTTTGCCATTACATGTTATCAGCTATCTACTACAGTTTATGAGTTAATCCAATGAAGAGGTATAGGGTCAAAGTTCAAAGTGACCAATGAATGACCTTTGACCATGGCATTTTTAAATGTAACACGTATCACCTAAGTTGGACGGAAAAGGTTTCAGGTTTCATTCTCTAACCGTTTTCAAGAAAAACCTACTTAAAAGATGTGACGAAACTTTCAAGGGGCATAACTTCTGAACGGTTGACCATAGAATTTCAATCCAAATGCAAGAAATGTCCGTCATGACCTAACTAACATTTTTGTCATTACATTGTATTAGTTACAGTTTCCGAGTTAATCCAATAATAAGATTTGGGGTCAAAGTTCAAAGTGACCAATGACAGTGGTCATTTTGAAAATTTCAACACCTGATTGCACATCTTTGGATGGTGATCTACCCTCCTGTGTGGTTATGATTGGACAAGGGGTTTCTGAGAATTGGGTTGGACAAGATGATGGAAAGAGGCGGAAAAAATAATAAGAAGAAACGGTGCAAAAACAATAAGTCGCCAAACTTTGTTTGGGCGATTTAATAAGAAACAGAGTAAAAACAATAAGTCACCAAACTTCGTTTGGGTGACTTAATAATAGCGAAACAGACAAAAAATAATATGTCGTCCCGACTAAGTCTGGGGCGACATAATTATAAAGATTTACGGCCTAAGCTGCTTGTTAACAGAATTTAGAGACCGTGGAAATAAATATGTGTTTGTACCAGTCGACAAAGCCTCCAACAACGTTTCTATTATTTGAAAGAAATACCATATCGATGTCCAACAAAATGAATAGGTAAAGTCCAACACTTTCATACATACTAATTTAAAAACACATTTAACCAAAAAGCACAACAGTGGTAAAGAAATGTTCCACGTTCCACCTACGGATAACACCTTCCCTACTATGTACACGGTTCCTTACATTTTTTTAGCTTCACAAAAATTCCTACAAACATCGTTTTATTACTGCATCGAGTAACTGTTCTACCACTTATTTATCAATCTGTTTACCAGTGCATTCACCTGTATTAAAAAGTTCGTCAATCAATACTGTGAAAAATACTTATCAAATCTCCGGTGAAAATTATTTTTGGAGTGTAAAAAATTCCATTGACGTTTTAGGTAAATAAAAATCAATAAAAAGACAATTTTCATCTATTTACAGTTATAATTCTTCTATACGTTATACAACCTTCCATATAAATGGATTAAATCCAAATTGGGACACCATATTAAATGGTATAAAATTTCAAATTTTCTGATCTGCAATCCATTTGTTGTATCACTTACAAAAGTCAGTTTTTCTGGACTTACAATTCCAAATCTCTTCATTGTTAACTGAATCTTTTGCTAAACATTATTATTGTTTGTTTTGGCCAGATCGTTGACCAACAGGTCATTGGAATTCCCATTGGTACATACTGTGCACCACTCTTTGCAGATATGTTATGAACGGGACTTTATGAAAAATTAACTGCAAAACGGAAGCGTACAAAACAATGATCAACTTATTTAAATTTTCAATGATAACAACAGGTATTCTTACTTTTGACAACCCCAGGTTTTAGACTATGTCGACCTCATTTATTCACAAGAACTGAAACAATGACAATAAATACTGCCTTATCATCGTTAATTTTTGGTAAAATCGAAACTAAAATTTATGATAAAAGAGATGATTTTGATTTCACTATCACTTATTTCATTTTTCTTGACAGCGACGTTCCTCTAGCTCCATCCTACGGGTTGTATATTTTTCAACTATAGCCGTTGCGCACGATATTGCGACACTTTATCATTTTGACCCTATTTTCGCTCTCTTTTGGAAATACATTTCTATTTAGTACGATTTTATTCAATTTGAACATAAATTATCTTCTGTATGTTCATAATGCATGTATATCGGAGAAAAAAACCAACTGCGACCAAATAAAAGAAAAGTTGGTAACCTTATTGTTTAATAAACTTGATCTTTTAGGCGTACGACGTAACATTTAAAAATGTTTCTATCATAAAAAAATAATTGTATTTTCAATTTGCTTGATGGATCTTCTAGCAGTTTTGCAAGGACATTCAACGAATTCCCAGTTTTGTGGCATCATGGTATCAAAGACGTATCTTTTAAACGGAAAAAGTTTGAAAAATATGAAGGTGGTCAATTCGACGCGTAAGTATGGTAAAAATCACGAATACATAATTCGATGTAAAAGAAATACCTGTTACTGACTCAATTTAATAGCAAATAAGATTACAATTTTTATACTGTAATAAAGTTCATGATTTAAGGAATTGTAAACGTAAAAATCAGACATGGATGTAGCGTTGTTCGACAATTAGCAAAGAATTCCGCTGAAACCGGTGTTGGGGGCCGTCTTGAACTTACTATGAGGTATGAGCAAAGCTCATTGTTGAAGACCTCATGGTGACTTCAAGATGAAGAACAACAATAAAAGCGTTGTTCCTTTGCTTGTTTTTACCATGTATTTGTAGAGACTTTGTCTCATGTCCATTTACTCCATATCCTTTTACTCACCATCTTTTACTTTTCTGCGGAGAGCAATATAAAAAAAACGGCAGGTCTAGCGGATTTGTCCACTGCCGTCAAAGTTGTTATTACAAACATCCAAACAATATATTCACTCGCATTTTGCATAGAACAGTTTTGAGATTAATACCTAACATTCGTAATAAAAAGTAAAATCATTTCATGTACTTTGTAATGATTCAAATTAAAATGTATAATATTTTCCCAGGAAAAAGTGGTACATGTTTTACGAGGTCTAGCGGAATTGTCCAACGTTGATATTTTTAACGTTTTCACATGAAACGCCCCGTTCGCTCCTTACGGCGTGTTTCTGGAAAAATGTTGAAACTTTGCATGGAATACAAATCCGAAATCTTAAGAGAAGTAATTGAAATCTAGAAAACAAGCCTAATATAATTATAGAAAAAATACTTTTCATTTGTTTTAAAATACACCATGGCACTGTAACATGTATACCATACAAGTATTCAAGCTCCGGTTACTCTAATAAATATTATAAAACAAAATAATCAGTAGATAGTGATTAAATGTCCATTATGATAGAGGTTGATATTTTTGGTATGGAGTTTCAAATTTGTATACGTAGAGATTTAAAAAAAACAAGTGAACGTATCATAATACCAGAGAACTTGAATCTTGACAGTCTGGATAGCCTTGATGATATATAGGTAAAAATAAATAATCAAGAATCTCCAAACCATATAAACATTGAACAACTTATAAAGTCAAAAATAAGATCAAGATATATATCATTTTCTAAATTATAGCAGATACATATAGATAGATATGATTATTATGCGCTAATTATAAAGGAAAAATAACATCTCTCCAGCCATTTCATGGCTTCGAGATCAAAATAACACCTATTGCATAATTATATAGTTAACAGAATACGCAATTGGTGTTATTGGTTTTGATGAACGATGTATAAAAGTCTTGAAAAAAATCACGAATAATCAAGACCTATTTTGACACAAATTAATAATAAATATTCAATTCGACCGGGGTAATACATATAATCCAAATGACATTTTTCGACGGGCGTCTAAATTATTGCTATAATTGACGTCACGCTGGCCGACACCAATATCGCACGCATATGTTATACTTTTGACTACTTTAATGAACGTAACTTTACTATCACTACCAAACTTTTACAACAAGCTTAAGGTTACAAATTTTATAAATTGTTCAACAATATTTAAGAAGTTATATAAAAGATATGAACTTTTGATATCTTAATATGGTGTGACTCACAAACAGTTTATTACTCAGAGCATTTCTCACCCTCGTTTTTACGGAAACGTTGTTAAAAATGTCAAAAATAGATTAACAAATCTAGAAAAGCTGAGACGTAACTTACATTCTTTACGTAATAGGGGATATTGACAGGATATTTTTCCTGATTCTGATCAATTGTCTTTGGGATCCAATCACCTGAAGATTTTACAAGTAAACTGGCCTCTCACTGATACAGCAGATATCTACTGAAATTCATTATAATTCTTCATCAAACTCTTCGGGAAGTTTTGCTTCTGTAGTGCGACAGTGTTTTACCAGTAGACTATGATCCTTGGGTTAGCCGGCAGTTTAGCGAGGAGCACTATTTGACCCATTTTTATAAATTACTTTTGTTTCTATTATTAAAACATAAAAATTATTGTAAAACAACATTAACAATATACTGAAGATTTTGCGTATTCGGATTTTATTATAAACGTATATTATACAAATTAAAAATACATGTATGCAACTGAATTCAAAAGAGCGCAAATATCTTTCTTTTTTACATGACAATATGAATTTAGGAACCGTGATCAATGTCGCCCTAAAAGATGAAATTGGCCGCCATGGTCAGTTAAATTAACTTTTGGGTTAGTACTGATCACTTAAAAGAATTCTAAACAACACGTCAAAATACACATGACAATCCCCTATCAACCCTTGACCCATATCACTGCAGATCATACTGATGTCTCAGACTGAAACAATAAACAATATTTTCCAGTTGTTTATCACTAAAATATTCTTTTATTGCGTTCAAATCAAATTATATGATATTATAATAAAAGGATAAATAAAGTAATTCGATATACCGGAAACTTAGCGAGAACCGTCAGTCAAATAAAAATAGTCCAATAACTATTAACGGAAGTTATGGTGCGGTTCAAACTAAAAATATAGTTTTCTGGCTCTAGAAGATAAATCAACATTCGTTTAAATTAAAACAGCAGGCAAGTAGTCGGTCACACTTTGCTTGTACTTGGGCATATTTTTCTCACTTCAAACACACAACATCTCCTACCTAATTTTGACGGCCTCATTGTGTTTCTTTAATAATCAGTATACTATAGCTCCGCGCCTAAATTGATTATATATATTCACTACTCCTACATATGAATGAATTGTTGCCAGGAATTATTGAATTTAGATGTATTTCAAAATAGCACTGGCATTCTCTTTCATCTTTCGATAATTTAGAAGCACCATTAAACTCAATGACAACCGGTTCATTTTTCGTTCCATTAGATTAATTTCATTGTGTTCTGGAGAATTTATATATAGAGAAAAGATCAAAGTAAATTCCATGGTCAATAGTTTAAATCCATAACTATTGGTTATTTCAACTGACAAAATATTTAGTTGCAATACGTATATATCTATATTCATATTTAATGTATAATTTATTTACAAAGATCAAATATTTTTAACAAGTCTCCCATCAATGACTTTTAACATATATCGTCTTCTTAAAAAATCGTCCTATATATCCCAGAAAACAGAAACACATTCCTATGCTATCAATATACTATAAAGCGCATTTCAATATTTCTTGACATATTTCGATGCTATTTTGGCTTTTATCGTTGTACTTTTCAAACAGAGCTTCAGTTCAATTAACATACAAAAAGGTGATTGCAATGCAAATGTAGACATATTAACAAACTTCCCAAACATAGTCAAAAGGCAGTCATGCATTTAAATATTTAGCCTGTAATAAAAGATATCTCGGGACAAATTAAAAGACAATTCTGACCAAGTCGTGACACTAAGATCAATCCCTATACATGTCGGTTCAATATCATTTGACAAATTTTTAGAACTCTGACTTCAATCCTACCACGTTACAGTTCTACACAACTAAAAAAAAGTCCAAAAGCCATCTGTCTGTCTTCCTGGCATACCACATTACACGTTATAGTCTCGTATCTCGGGACAAATTCAAAACTTTAAGTAACTCTGGTTCAAGTCATGCTCATCAAACCTTTCGCTCATTTGTATGTACTCTTCCATATCTGTGGCCAGTAGAAAAATATCCTAGGTACACTATAGACGATATTCCACTTTCGAATATTTGGGTTATTGTCGACATCTTACCCCAAATCTACTGGAAACTGGTTTCCAACGTCAGTTGAACGTAATCGGGGAATTCCCATATTTATTTTCTAGACCTAAAATAAATTGGTTGGAAATGACCCCCCCTGGAGTAAAATGTTGATTTATGACACGTTCAGCTTTTATCCGATCATAAACACCTTTCATGTGTTAATAGAATAATTTATTTCCTTTGTCCCCATATACAGGGACGCCATTTTTACCCCGTTTGACCTCTTTGACCCGCCGGAACGTTCCGGAATTTGACTTTTGAAAGAACGGATTTGCAGTACAAAATACACAGACAAACGCCTACGGAATTGCAGTGTTAGTCCTTATAGAACTCATATTATTCATATCATACAAGCATTTCCAATATCCATTGAAAAATCAAAAAGGTCTGTAATTATACTAAATACTAATCCAAGACTCTGATTATCGCAAAATATTCAACGAATGATCGAATAACGAGTAATTCACGAATGCGCGAAGTGCAGCGTTTTTCGATCATGAGTTGAATATTTCGATAATCAGAATCAAGGATTAGTTATAGTTTTTATTATATAGATCTCCACGCATATTTGATGGTTCCGTTGATTATTTCATTTTCATTTCATGAACTACGTTTTCAAGATTAATCCACTGTGACGTTTACTTAACAACAACGTTGACAACGTCTATTGTGACGTCACTTCCTGGAGTGAAATTATGGAAAATAATTTCACAGTTAAGTATCACTTTTCTTTCACTGGGAAATCTCAATCTTTCACCACTATCTATATAATAATTTGAATTAAGGAGGTTCGCTCCTTATGTTTTGGGATTTCTGTCAGATTTTCGGAATCCTCTAGCTTCATCCATTTAATATCTTTGAGAGCATTCCGGAAAAAAAATCATTGAATTATATTTATTCTGTCACATTCATTCATAGTCAAACCTTGTTAATGTTAATCCTATGAAAAATCAGAGGAGTTCAGTTTCCCGCAAATTATACCAAAAACGAGATCATCAACCTATCAGTTTTTTCACTTAAATTACTTCTTTTTTAATTTTCTGACAAAAAATCATGCTTATTTGAAATCCTATTTATTTTCAAATGGAGTAGTGAACCCGCTTAATAATCGTCATACTTTACGAAGAATGACAGTAGCACATTCCGTGGCAAACTGTCAGGTATTCCGGATTTGTATATATCACTCATGCGGAAATTTATTCGCACGTCCATACAAAGTAAAGGTGGTAAGGGTGTGATAGTATTGCATTTGATTTTAATAAGTTTTTCTCTATTCTTGCAATTAAACTTATCATACAATAATTACACAAGACATCTAAATCTCTTAAGCACATACACCCCGTAGGAAGCTGTACAATGGAAGATGAGGGGATGAGCTTTTGAACGGAGGGTAGAGAGCTCAGGTAAATCAAAACATTGCAGACGAAGATGGAATATGTTACAGAAAAAAGTTTTCATTTGTAAAATGGCTATGTTTAAATGAATACCTGATTTAAAAGTGGCTTAATAATAATATAATTCTTCTTTGTATAAACTTGTACATTTGTATTGTGAAATATCACCACAAATCATGAAAGTTTGTATGAACGGAAAACTGGAGGGTAGCGAGCTAAATGTTAACATAAATATATATGTATAAAACGAAAATATGTGCGAAAACGATGATATGGTACATTTTCAAATTTTGTCTTCCGGTATTAAATCAAATCTCAACAAGCTGAACTTGTAGCAATTTATCAGTTCTCGGAATATATTAAATATGTTGAAACATTTTTGTTAGAAATAAAGACTCTAGAAGTATATACAAACAACTAAATTATATGGTTATTGCATGTATATTGGGATATTATCCCGATTGGAATTTAATATTGCATGAGCTTGCAAGTGCAATTATATTCCACAAGGGACAATATTTCTCAATATTCATTCAGAACAGTAATTTCTGTGAAAGAGGGATTTTTGTTGGCAATGATGTCATAAAGTTTTAGCTGTATTTTACTAGTGCAATATGAAACTGTACTACACGATACCTTTTGGTTGTTTTCTGAAGGAGATGTTTTACTCTATAGTAAAAATCATGGCAGCATGTACTAGTATGTCTTTAATGTGGGTGGACCATTTTGTTTTTCTGTGTCTTTTTATCTTTTTTATCTTTTTTTCTTTTCTTTTCTGGTAAAATATTTTGTTACTAGGATCGGAACGTTTAATGTTTAATATGTCTTTTAAAGTTTTGTACTTTGCAATTATAAAATGGTGGAGCAGGATAATAAAAAAGATACTGCTGTCGTTTGTAAATTCATGAGTCACAAGCTATTAAACGGTTTTTTTATATCGGATAAAGAAGGATAAAAGGAATTCTTCACTCACAAATGATAATACGACCAATAAACAAACATAATCAGACTCTGTCATGAATACGGATATGTGTGTGCGTAATTTAGACACATTGGCAAACGAAAATTGAAACAAAAATAGGGTAGGGGAAATTCAAAAAATGCAAATTTCAGAAACAGAAAAGGACAAAGTTATGCAATGGGGAGATACTCCTTAATTTTCGTTAAATTTGGACATTACAAATTTCAAATTAAAATAAGTTTCCGGGCCAGTTTTACAGGGTTGGTGAATACCTTCGGAAGATTAAACAAATAAACAAGTTATTGTACCATTTAGTATTTTGTGCTCGCAATCCTCCGTTCAATACATTTGCTACCCTCCGTTCAGTACATGAAATACTGGCTCACTACCAATTGAACGGAGCTCGCAACCCTCAAAAATTTTGTTCGAAATAGAAAATTGTAAATAATTTTTATTTGAAACGACTCTTTGAAAAGCGCGTAATACAAAGGTTTACTTCTTACTGTAAGCATGTAAAATAAATAAATATGTATTTTTGTATAAAAATTGTCAATCAAATAGTTATATGCTAAAAGGTCATTTCGTCTGCACCCTAATTACCTTACCTGAGCTCTCCACCCTCCGTTCAAAAGCTCATTCCCCTCAATTCCCATTGTACAGCTTCCTACGGGGTGACATAGTATACCCTCCCGGAGCACCTGATGACACTTTTATGGGTTCACGCTGTTGTTGCTGCATTTTTTTGCGTTTGTGTTGTGTACTGTTTGTTTCTTGCTTGTCGTTTATGTTATCTCTGTGCGTGTTTGATCTTTACATTGCCATCTTTTCTGGATTTAGGATTATTTACTGTCACTTCGGTATTCATTTTGAAATTTACTCTTAACAAATGAGATATCGATGTAGCACTTAGAACAAACATAGACAGGTGTTGTTAGAATGTTTTTGTCTTATCCTTCTTATTATTATTATTATTGCTTTAACATGACATAAATACAGAGGTATGGAAATCACTCTCTCATTTTAACTATTACATGGTAAAACATCTCAAAAACCTTTAGGAACAGAAAAATCTGCAATTACAAAATAAAGAAACATGCTTAATTGCAATTTCGATTTCAGCTAAAACAAGTTCAAGGATAAAAATGTTACTTATGTATTTGTCTTTCGTTATGCAGTTTTTTTATATGCAGAAATATTTGTATTTTGGATTTGAAATGTCAGCTGAAAACTAGCCCAAAATTTTAACTGGAGACAATATGTGCCGAAACTAGCCTGCACTTATTCTCGTCGGCGGCAATATGTGCCTGCGACAATATTTGCTGGCTAATAAAATGTGCCGATACGTCTGCACATATAATCGACGAGGACAATATGTGCTGTAACACAACAAAGTCTATAAAAAGTGATCTTGACACCTCCTATATCAGTTTAATACACTTGCGTTCGGTACAGTCATAAAGTACAACTTTAAAATCGTTTTAAAACTACAAAGTACACTTATGTCGGGTACAATTGCAATGTACAACAATGCAGGCATTTTAAAATCATTATAATGCGTTTTATCTCATTTTGAAATGCTCTTAAAACGTATTTGAATCATTTTTCATGAGGAAATACCATAACAGGTGTTTAACTATATTATTTTGATCAACAGTTTCACACTGTAATAAAACATGCATTCATCAATAGCACTGTTTTGTTATATGATGCTCTATGTTTTTCAATACTATTTTAATACCAGCAAAGATCATTGAATATGTTTCGAAAATCGGAGATAAATGTGGTATTGAAAAAAAAATCAATACTTGAAGCCTATAAGCAGGTGATGGTTAGATCAAATTGTTTATACTGGAAATAAAAACTGATCAGTTGATTTAGTTTAACCTATATAGAAATTTGGTCGGTTTTGAAAAAAAAAGCAATTAAGGAATATTGAGTAAATATTGAGTAAATGCACATGAGACAAAGTCTCTTCAAATACATGGTAAAACAAAGCTAAAGAACCACACTATTATGTTGTTCTTCATCTTCCAGAAAGAAATTGGAGCAGGGTTTGAAGAAGTAAATTATAATATCATATGCAACCTCGGTGTGGTAAAATCATAAATTCGACCTTAATTGAACCAAAACTGAAAACAAAGCTGTGTTTTTATTGGTTTAAATGGAGATTATAGCAAAATTACCAATAGGTAAAAAGACGAAGTAGAAGGAAAGTCACCGGAAAAATTGTCAACTGCAATGGTCCTGATTTGTTGTAGGCATTTAAAAATGGCGAATTAAACCGGTTTTACGGCGTGCCAAAGTGTACATAAATATAAGACAGTATCGAAATATATTTAATGTATTTAAAAAATAACCTTCAATGTTAGAGAGTTCCACAAGTTCAAAGAAAATTCTAGTCCAATTATGAAAAAAGGTAATTTGGTTTCAAATCTAGATATTGCAAAAAGATCGTTTGCAACATTTTTTTAGAAAACCTTCTGTATATGGCTATCAGATAATAATTCTTCTGTTTATTGATAATTTCGAAAACAGGTACGGGAAGCAGCTTCATCTAACAATGAATCACAAAAGTACACCGCTACTAGGTTTTACATTTGAAGCTCTTTGTTGAAGGCCTCGTGGTGACTTCAAGATGAAGAGCAACATTAAAAGCGTTAAGCCATTGCTTGGCTCTACAAATACCATGTACTTGTAGAGAATTTTTCTCATTTGCATTTACTTCATTTCTTTTCATTGTTTATTTAAATTTACGAATTACAACGCCCATTAATTATCTGTAAGGCTAAAGGAGTTTTAGTTATATGCTTCGTCATTGCTAACATCCCTTTGATGTCTCAACTTATTACCGTGACATGTGTTTTCGCTTTTCCCGTCACAAACAAAAATGGTGTACTCGACTTGTAACAGTTCCCTGCTGTCGCTCGGCAGTTCCCTTCAACGTTCCTTAAAACATTACTGAAAGTTACTTAAAGCCCTTATACAAATTACAACTCGCCAATCAATATATTAGTCTCGTTGCTTATATTTTTACTTATTTTAACATGTGAATGTTTTAGAAGTACGTGTGTGTGAAGTATCCATATAACTTACGACAGTGCTTACGGATATATGAATTTCAATGAACTTGTATTGTTTTAGAAATGCTTTGTAAACTGGATCTATATTTTTGTTAAGAAATACTTTTAGCTTCAATATCAATATCCATTGTTAAAAATTAATTAAAGAGCGATTGCTGATGAATAATACATTCTCTAAGAAAGCATTTATACATTCAGTTGTAAATTGGAAAATGATGTTGTGAAAAGAAACATAATGTCATGTTATTTGTTATTTGTCCTCGGTTTGGATAAGTGTAAGAATTGATCATTTATCATTACGCAACCATCACTTTTCATTCAGTCGTCAACTTTTTGCATTCATACAGTACAATATTGTAAAATTGTGATAATTATAAGTTTTACTGTTACACAAAATTAAACAAAGCATTCCGATGTCCGTCTCATCACACGCGTATCATCTGAATAAATTCATGTTTTTTTTCTAAGAAAAGGTGATTTGAAGAAAACACAAGACCACTCGGACATTTAGGCTATATAGAATATAGATGATATAGATAATAACGTAGCACACAGCTCACTATTACAGAAAACTTGTGTTTTTTATATAGCCTAGGTGGCCGATTGGTCAAGAGCGCTGGACATAGTGCAGGTGGTATTGCCATAGATGACAATAAAGCAGGGGTTCAAATTCAGCCTTAGACCTTGCTGGATTTTCCTATGCTAATAGGTTTAAAAAGATGATTTTCATCATTGTTGGCATTCGGAATCGTATATTTTACTTTTGCAGCTCACCTTGCCAATACAATATCATATATATATATATATAAAATACATCTTTCGGGAACCGTGTCCTTCATTCTCATAGGAAATCTAAAGTTGTAACATAGTACAGGATGAACAGTTATATATTTTCGTTATATAGATGATGTTCTTTCATTGAAGAATCCTCAATTTAAGGATAACCTTCATCTTATATACCCAAATGAACTCCAAATTAAAGAGACCACTGATACACCATCATCAGCATCATACCTGGGCCTATACCTCAACATTGACAACTGTGGACGTCTGAAAACAAAACTTTACGACAAGCGTGATGATTTCGACTTTTCAATAGTGAACTTCCTGATTTTGAGCAGTAATATTCCCATATCTCCGGCATATGGCGTGTACATTTCACAACTCATTCGCTATTGTCGTGCCTGTAGTTTGTACAGCGATTTTGTCAACAGAGCGAAATTACTGTCTCAAAAACTTATACATCAAGGGTATGTTCAGTCACTGTTGCAATTATCAACACAGGAGATTTACGGTCGTCACCACGATTTAACAGACCATTACAATGTTTCCATTTTAAAAAATGAGAATAGATATCTTTGGGTAGATCCAGAGTTTGTTACCGGACTGACTAACACCGACTGTGACAAAACCGGACTTTTCACTGGCAGTGTGACTGGTGCCACGCGTGGAGCAGATCATGCTTACCCTCCCGCTGCACCTGATGTAACCTCAGTTTTTATAGGGTTCACACTATAGTGCTTTAGTTGTGTGGCGTTCTTGTTCATTTTTGTTTATTTGTTTTGTCTTTGTCATACTGTCTCAATTCGTGTTGGATGTGAATTGCCGTGATTTTGGATTTATGATTTTAGAATTCCCCTTTCTTCGTTCTTGCTTCGGTATTCGTTTGCCGATGTATATTAATCAGCTTTATCAAAGTCAAGATGTAAACAGACTTTACCTATAGTTATAAACTAAGAAACAATTCTCAAGATAAAACAAAACAATGATAACATATGCAGACTGAATTTGTAGGTATAGTTTTGCCTACTTAACCATTTATAAATCACGCGCGCACAACTAGAAAATAAGTCATTAGAAGTCATTCAGACTAGCCCAAGATAAAAATGTCCCTTCTGTTAATGAAAACTACAAAAACTTAATTTGTGTAAATCCCAAATCTAAATAACCCTACATTAGATATGAATGTTCAGTATGTATTAGATATGAATGTTCAGTATGTATGTATATTTTTTATTGCAAATGGTGGGGATAATACCAAAATTACCGAACAGATTTGACATGTGCCAAGTTCAAGAGGTAAAAAGTCAAAACAGAAACCAGAAAAACTGACAACTGCAATTCTCCTTATTTGGTTCCTTCTCTAAATCTTCTCTTACATGGCAGTAAGGTCCGGTAACAACTCAACAGCGACTGCTATTTAAAGGTCGTAGAAAGTAAAAAAGTAATATTCTTCCTAATATTAATTAAAAAAAGAATCGCGAATCACAGATCGCACCGAAATTTTTTTCCTCAAGGGACTAATATCTATTAAATTTGTTTTAATGTTCGTATCTGACGCACATTTTTTTAAGCCTTGATCAATAAGGCGGTCACAAAGATAACAATGTCACATGAGAAAGTCTGTATAATTTGTGCCAGCTGCTCTCGTGTAACAAATCAACTGTGAAAAATACACTCCATGAGCAGTAAAAATGTTGGAAATTAATAATCTGAAATAAAAATCGTTCCTCTTGTTGTACATTTCAGTACTGAAATGATCATTTTAATTAAATTTGCGATGTAAATGTTTTGACTGAATAACAAATAATTAGCTAGGCTATGGAATAGCCTAGCTATATAGTTAGTTCTTGGGGTGAAGTGAGGAGTCCGCTTGCGCAGTGAGGGGAACGCATGCGCAGACGACTATTGACCAATAGGAATTTCAGATCCTCGAAAATCAAAATGGCGTCCAGTTTCGTCCTGATAAAACTGGGCGGGGTTTAATTTTTCTGTTTCCTTGTGGAAGTTGAAAGTATTATAAACAATTACTATAGGTGGTACTGGGAACAGGTTTGTAGAGGACGATGGGATTGGTATTGCAATAATCGATTAGCCAGATTTATAAATATAGATATTATAAAAAGAATAAGAACAGTAATGTATAAATTTAAAATTAGATAATAAAGATGAGATCTTGTGCAATAATCAATAATATACAAATACTACAAAAGACTTTTCAATTTTGTTAAACAAAGCGTGATTGTAGTTTGTGGAGATACTTAGGCCCGGATACTTAGGCAATGGAGAACGAAAGGTGGAAAGAGATAGAATTGCGTTTTTTGCGGAAGAATAAAGAGCTACCCTAGGAGAATGCAAAAACAAAATGAAAAAAAAACAAAAACAAAAACAAAAGCACGAAACTACTTTGAGTTGCTGTTGGCAAAAAATTAGAGGGTTTTTTTTGTTTGATTTCATTCAAAGACTACATCTCTTCAAGAAGTGTAAAAAAATCATCCATATCAAAATGGTCTACTCGAATTGATAACTACATATCATTCAATCACAAATTTATAGTCCTCATTTTAAAATCTCGACCTGTATGATTATCCTATTGTTATCGTCTCAATTATAAAAAATAAACCATTTGTTTTTTATGTTCGTTTTCTATAATTCATTTAACAAGTGCTCATTCAATATAGATTTTAATAAAAACACAAAGTTTCCTTAACAAGTGTTAAACCTATCAAAGAAAATTAATGCGGTCCACTCGAAGCGAAATTCTGCGAATGACACTTAATTGTACATTAGAAATAATAATGTAAAATCTTAACCAGTCTGTTTATCTTATTTTATTTTTCGCTTCCTTATTTCAAACAAATCTTATATTTGTTTCCAATGGATTTATTTTGAAGTTTTCATTTTACATGTGTTCAATGAATCAGTCAATCATGTTAAAGCGGTCCACTCGAATTGAAATCTTAGAAATGTCATTTACTCTTAATTTTGAAGACCGACCCGTTTGGTAATTTATAATACTCGATTCCTACTATGAAACATCGAAATATTTGTCTTCAGCAAATTCTATAATTCTATGACTTATGTATATGTAAATTATATACACTGGTTCTCAGAATGATCTGATTTTGAATCATTGTGATATCCTCTTTGTTTGAAATATTCAATTTACTAATATATTGGATTATATCAATACTTAATCGTACAAAACCTTAAGGTTTTTTTTTCTCGTACTTCTTTTTTTCATTTCAGTCAAAGATGAACATTTTATTACCTGTACATACTGTCGTTTTGCGCGTTTTTTATTTGTTCTGTATATATTTCTTCCTGTATGATTATATAGCTGATGTATGTTACTTTACTTGATGTCTTGTCTCCTTCAGCATAAATTCATTTTATTTTATTTCACTGATCAGAGCCTGACCATGACCTATCGACAAAGTAAAAGTTTGAAAAGAATAATTTTTGATAATGGGTAATGGTTTGGAATCATATAGAATGTCGATAGGAATCTTTTATGGTCGAACTTATTCAAATTTGATGAAGAAACAGTGTGTATTTATCCGATTTCGGTTATTTCATTTAATAAAAATACTTTTTGTCCGTTTAATAGTAAACATGTACAAAGGTGTTGTCATTTGTCATCTTTCGTTAACATCGAATATCCAGTTTTTATTTATTTTATTGATACTCCTTTTGGTAGACAATGATGTTCACCCAAATCCTGGTCCAAATGAAAATGAATTATCAATTTTTCATTTAAATGCCAGAAGCTTTCGTAACAAAATAGCCTGTATTGAAGATATTGTTACTGACTATTCGATCCTATGCATAACCGAAACTCACCTGGACGAAAACGTGTCTAACAATGATATCAGCATAGATGGTTTTTCAGATGATATTTTAAGAAAGGATAGAAATTGTTATGGTGGGGGCGTTGCTGTTTATATATCTCAATACATGAGTGTCAAACAAAGACCTGATTTAAATATTGATTATATTGAGATCATGTGGGCAGAAGTTTTGAGACCAAATTTAAAAATATTATTGTGTGTGGTATATAGACCACCTGGTACCAATGCCTCCTTTTGGGATAAATTTTCTTATTCCATAGAGCAAGCCCTCAATTACACTGAAAATATTTTTGTTGTCGGGGCCCTTAATATTGATTTGTTAAACCCCAACGAAAATAGCTTGACAGAAATATTATCAACATATAGTCTTAGTAATGTTATTGACTCATCTACCCGATTCAATACCTTACTTGATCCTGTCCTTGTATCAAAATTAGACATCGTTATTGATGCAGAGGTTATTGATATAGACAGAAGCATCAGTGACCATAATGCTACAAGTATAAACATAAGAATGCCACAACCCCTTAGAAAGTCGATTATGCGGAAAGTTTGGAATTATAAACAAGCCGATTATTTAAAGATAAACGAAGATATTAATTCTTTTTCAACGGGAGCCCTTTTTACAAGAGTCAAACGATGTAACAGATATGGCTACATCATTTACTAATAAATTTTTACAAATTATTACTGATAATATTCCTTCCAGAAATATACGGGTTCGTTCATTTGACAAACCATGGTTTAATTCAGAAATTAAAAAGCAAATTCGTCTTCGAGATAGACTTCATAAAATGACTAGACGAAATCCTACGGAAATAAATGTTCATCGCTATAGAGCACAAAGAAACAAAGTAAATAATATGGTCAAGTATGCCCGAGAACAATTTTTTCTTAGTGCAAATGAAATTGTTGACTCTTTTTTCAAAAAATGACCCTAATCATATTGGCGACTTATCAAAAGATTAATGAAAGGCTCTGGTACACATTACTCAATACCACCACTTTATGATGTTGATTCTCAAACTTTACATTATAATGATAATGAAAAGGCTACTTTGTTAAATCAGTACTTCTGTTCAATATCATCTCTTAATGATGAAAACCTTGTTCCACAAGATATAAACCAAAGAACGAATTCAGTGTTGTCAGATATAATTATTAATGAACAAGATGTAAAAGATATACTTCGAAATTTACAGTCCGGCAAAGCATGTGGTAACGACAGAATTAGTCACCAAATGTTGAAGGGAAGTTCGGAATCTGTATGTAAACCTTTAACTTATCTATTTAATTACTGTTTACAGCAATGTGAATTTCCTTCAACTTGGAAAATTGCTCGTATAATGCCTATGTATAAAAAAGATGACAAAAGTAACCCATCAAATTATAGACCCATTTCATTATTAAGCTGTGTTGGTAAAGTAATGGAACGTTGTGTGTATAAGTATATATATAATTACATTATTGAAAATTCACTTTTGTATAATTATCAGTCTGGCTTCTTAAAGGCCATTCTACTGTTTTCCAACTAATTGAAATATATCATAGCGTTTGTCAGAACCTTGAAAACAAACATTCGAACATTTTGGTATTTTGCGATATCTCTAAAGCTTTTGATAGGGTTTGGCATAAGGGTCTCATAAAAAAGCTAAAAGCATATGGATTTTCTGGACATTTATTAAGGTGGTTATGTGATTATATTACTGATAGACAACAAGCTGTCTTTGTTAATAATGAGTCTTCTGGCCTAAGATCTGTTAACGCTGGTGTACCACAAGGATCCGTCCTTGGTCCCCTATTGTTTCTTTTGTATATTAATGATATAACTGACAGTCTGACAAATCTAGCCAGACTCTTTGCCGATGACACTTCGTTGTCATATTCGGGAAACGATTTTACTCTCCTAGAATCAGAAATTAACGACGATTTGAGAAATTTACATCTGTGGTCAAAACAATGGTTGGTGGACTTTAATCCCAAGAAGACAAAGGTTCTTGTTATATCTAATGTAACAGTACCTAGACTAGAAATAACTTTTGATAATGAAAATGTTGAAATTGTACGTAACCATAAACATTTAGGTTTAACATTTTCCTCTGATGGCAATTGGTCGTGTCACATTGAAAATATTGCAAAATCAGCACTCAAGCAAATTGCTGTCCTAAGAAAACTTAAATTTACATTATCGAAAGATGTTCTTTCTAAAATATACCTAACTTTTATACGACCCGTGATGGAATATGCATGCGAGGTATGGGATGGACGTACTATGAATGATATTGACAAACTTGAGAAAATTCAATTAGATGCAGCCCGGATAGTAACGGGATTAACCAAATATACAAGTAAAGAATATTTATATTTTGAAACGGGTTGGGATTCGCTTATAAACAGGAGAAAAATCAGAAAACTTACAGTGTTCTATAAAATGCACAATGGTTTTTGTCCTGACTATTTAATTGATTGTCTTCCAGATCAAACATCCAATATTAGTGAATATGCTCTTCGTAATAGTGAAAACTATGCAGTTCCATTTTGTAGATTACAGAATTATAACAAATCTTTTGTTCCTTCTACTGTGCGTCTGTGGAATGATTTAGACTTGACGGTGAGACATTCTCCAACTTTATCAATGTTTAAATCTAGAATCAAATCCAATTGTTTAAAAGCTCCCCAATATTACGGCGTGGGTCCTCGTAAATTAAATATCTTGCATACACGTCTGAGATATCAATGCAGTTCGCTTAACGCAGACCTTAAGAGAATCGATGTTGTAAATGACCCGCGATGTGCCTGTGGATGTCCCTATGAGGATGCGTTCCATTACTTTATCGAATGTCCATTGTATGTAAATCAAAGAATTACTCTTTCTTCTGATCTAAATGAAAACGACTTTTGTATTGAAGTATTACTTTTTGGTAATGATAATTACAGTGATCAACAGAATTCCCTCATTTTTCAAAAAGTTCGGAAATTTATTAATCAGTCTAAAAGATTCTAGGCTCTGATCAATCAATCAGTCACTACATGTTCATGCTTTAATTTCCTTGTTATTTACCTTGTTATATTTAGTTTATATACATTTCTATATTTTTTTTGCTGTCACATTTAATTGTATGTTGTAAATTTATAAGGAGAGGACACTTGTAAGTTGGAATAACTTTTGTCAAATCCTGTTGAAAATATTTCAATAAAATAATATTAAACTAAGAGGTTTGATCGAATCAGTGACTGTTTTATCACATGTGCAGACCAATAGAAATTACAAAGAAGTACCGAGAAAGGCTTACTTCAAATATTGATTTGAGTATACAAATACATCATGAGCCACCACACCCTTGTCAATCAAACACGCAATTTTCTATCCAAGGCTATTCCATAGCCTAGCGTATCGTTTTTATTTCATAAAAACCATTATCCGATTTATATCATCCACTTATGTTATAAAGTCCCCTTGTGTTTTCTAGTTAAATTAAGTTTTTATTGTTGAATTGTTCTTTTTTTATCCCTAAATATTAATTTCTCCAAACCACAATTAAAGTAATCTAATAGAACACAAAATTGGCGTCGTTTTTGGGGTTAAGGGTGAATTTTAACTACAGAAATATGAAAGTTAATGACAAAGTAATTTTGAAATGCATTTGAATTGCAGGTAGAACTAGCCAAATGTTTTAGTCTACATCAACTTCAGGTCCTACATGCGCTCTCCTTTATCTCTCTAGAGAACCCTTGCGTGGTGGTGTTGTTAAACTATGAAACTTATGTATCTCAGAATTAGTATTTGTAAATGACAATATGACAACTTATTTTGGGGGCATTTATGGTAAAATATACAACAGGAAAGAAAGTATCTAATTTGTTTTTGTTTTTTTTGTTTTTTGTTTGTTTGTTTTTTTTGTTTTTTTTGTTCAAATGAAGGCAATATTTTTTCAGGGAGGGGGCAACGTTGTCGACGTTCAGTTCGTGTCTCTTAAAAGCCTGGTTTGCAATACTCAATATATCATAGTTGTGATTTCAAATAATGTAGTAAATAAAAATAAATCCAATCTAAAACGACAATTTTTTTTTTCATAATATGAAACATGATCAAGTAAGGGGTTATTTTGAGGCTGCGGGGTGGCAAGTTCAATGTCTACTCTATTTTATAACATACTTAATAGTCACAGCTTGTACCATTGACCGCTTTTTTCACTTTAGATTCCCTTCCATTTCAGTAATGTCCGGTAGCAACTCCACAGCGATTTTAAGGTCGTAGAAAGTAAAACGAAAGGTTTTTCCTAGAATTAATTAAAATACAGGATCGGACCGAAATTTCCAAATAGGAATTATATCTGTTAATTTTTTTTTAATGATCGTATTTGACGGAAAATGTTTTAGCCTTGATTATAAACGCGGTCACGAAGAGATAACTTTGTCATATGTGAAAGTCTGTATAATATGTGCCAGCTGCTCTCGTGTAACGAATTGACTGTGAAAAAAACACTCCGTGAGCAGAAAAGTTGGAAAATTACAGCCTTTGTTAGGCAAATTGATAATCTGAAATTAAAATCGTCGTGCATTTTAGTACTGAGTTGACCATTTTTGTTAAATTTGAGATGTGAATGTTTTAATTGAATAACAAATAAGTTTGTATTACTTTTTTTATTTTTATTATTTTTTTTTAATCCCTAAATATTCATTTCTCCAAAACACAATGAAAATAATCTAATAGACTGAAAGTTGGCGTTGTCTTTGGGGTTAAGGGTGCATTTTAACTACCGAAATATTAAAGTTAATGACAACGTAATTTTGAAAAGCATTTGGATTACAGGTAGAACTAGCGAAATGTTTTAGTCTATATCAACTTCAGGTCCTACATGCGCCCTCTTTGTCTCTCTATATAACCACTGCGGGTCGTATTGAACTATCAAACTAACGTATCACAGGATTAGTATAAGGTGTCTGCAAGGTATTATTTTTCTATTATAGAATTTTGTGAGATTTTCTGTGTGGAAACATAATTGTATCATTGTTCAAAATATGAAATAAAATTTGAAGGTCACCGTGCATTTAAGTTCAAAAAATTAAATTGAAATTTTCATCTTTTTACAAAGAAATGATAGGGGAAATGGCTATATTAGGGGATATCTTTAAAAATCTTTTATAGATTTTGTGCATATTTTGCATGTGTTTTGAATAAATTATATAGTTTAAAAATAAAAATAAATAAAAATTAGGGGTCACTGTTGAAATAAGAGAGATAAATCGCGAAATGCTAATTTCACTATTGATATCTATATTAAATTCTTTGGTCAAATTATCTCCCTTGCATAATTTCTGTGTTCTGTAAATCAACCTACAGATTTAAAGCTTGTGTGCTTTACTTCACCTTTTTGTAATGAAAATGTAAAAGTGATAAGGAATAATAATCTAAATACTTTGGAACTTTCTTTTTATTTCAAATGAATATAATTTATTACACAAAAATGGCGGAACAATACCACTGAGACACCTTAATGAAAACTTTTTTTTGGGGGGGGGGGGCATTAATGGTCAAATACACAAAAGGAAAGAAAACGTCTGTTTTTTTTTTCTTTTTTTAAACGAAGGCAATATTTTTTTTCAGGGAGAAGTCAATGTTATCGATGTTCAATTTGTGTCTCTTAAAAGCCTGGTTTGCCATACTTAATATATTATAGATGTGATTTCAAATAATATAGTAAATAAAAAAATCCAATCTAAAATAACACATTTTTTTTCATGGTATGAGACATGGTACGGTAAGGGGTAAATTTTCTAATGAAGGCAATATTTTTTCAGCTAGGGGACATATTGTCGACATTCAATTTGTATCTCTTAAAAGCCTGATTTGAAATACTCAATAAATTTAAGTTATGTTTTCAAATAATATAGTAAATAAAAAAATCCAATCTAAAATAATACATCTTTTTCATGGTATGAAACATAGTCCGGTAAGGGATACCTTTGAGGCTGTGGGGTGGCAAGATCAATGTCTACACTATTTTATCACATACTTAATAGTTACAGCTTGTACCAATGATCGCCATTTTTCCCGTTCTTACCACATGCACATTACAGTCAGAAAAGATCATTGTTGTAAATGTTCATGAGGTATCTCTTGCCCTATATATTTAGTACAAAAGCTTGGTAAAGGTGTTCATTCATGTAACAACCAACTACTAAAGTACTATAACATATCCAAAACTAATTATTTTAGATGATACAAATTGGGGGGGGGGGGGGTATGTCCCCATTTACCTCAAATACTAATATATCTTTCACATTGTACATGAAAGTAGTTGGCATTTACATTATGGTTTTCCGTGTTACTACATTCAACATTTTTGTAAGCGCTAACAAATACCGTTGTTTGAGAACATAATAGTTAATATCTTTATAATAGTGGGATCAAGTCGGGGTTGATAAATTTTGTATTTTAATATTAATACACATACAGGAGCGCAAGCCTGTCTTTCTCTTAAGCTGTAACACAAGTTACTTGGATTTTTTTTCTCGTGGCAGAATATGGAAAAAAGTTAAATTATGAAGGTCGATCCTCGGATTAGAAATTGTCTCGTGTGGTAAATTACAGATTATAACAATTTTCATATTGATTTAATGACTGAATAATGGGAACACATATATACATCCCTGGATATTTGTCTTTCTTTGTAAAACAGAAATCTTCCATCTCAGAGTTTTAAGAGAGGTCCCTATAACGAACTTGAAGACACAACCCTGACTTGGGAGAATGATGTCAAACTGATATAATTCTAAAAGCGTCTGGATATTTCGATTGTTGTAAAATTCATCGCGGATGTTTGTATGAAATGTTATAATGGTGTATTTTTATTTCAAAATTGAAGTTACTTGAAAATACATGTTTTTTATCATAATGATTGTATTGTATCAAAAAACAAATCTGCAATAAGTAATTTGCGTGGCAATGTGAAAATTTGTTCTCAAGATTTAACAGATTAGAACACATTGTACGAGTTGACAATAGCAACATTGATACGTGTTAAATATTACTACATATTATTGAAGTATTATTGTTTAAATAATCCTATTAATCAGCTTTTTATCAAAGTCAAGATGTAAACACACTTTACTTTTAGTTATAAACTTTGAAACAGTTTTAAAACACCAAAGCTAAGAATTATTATATATTTCTACTGAATTCATAGAATTAAATCATGTAGGTTCTAGCTGCGGAACTGTAGCTGTTATGGTCCTTGTGCTCATTTTTATGATTGTTGCGGACCATAGGACTACAGATTTAACCCTTTTAAAACATTTAATTTTGCGCAACAAAAAGTTTCTGCAGCTTTGAAGAGATACTCGGACAAGGGGGTTTGGCCCCTTTGTTATGTTTAATTAATATAGTTTTCTTAGAATATAAGAATATTCTGAGCATGCAATTTATTATATGAATATACTATGTCTTTTTAATATGGAAACAGATTTATAAAAACATTGTTATGCTTGTTTCTGAATTCTATTTGTTGTTATAATACTAATATCTATATATAATATTTGTATGTTACTTAACTAATAAATATGTTTAAACCAAGAGGGGATTATTTTGTTACTTTAAATTATTATCCGCAAAATTCCATTTTTATTTACCAATAAATATTCTTTTCTTGCTCATTATTAAAAGAAACATCATAGTTAGGTTCAAACCGACTTCGGCCACCCTGCTGACATAAATCTAGTAGGGAACAAGTCATTTCGCAAGTCGGAACTAAATGTCGGTTCTTATTCCGGAATGGATATCCTCAAAGAAATGTCACATGACTGTGATAATCAAAATGGCGCCCAACGAAGTCGGCATTATGTTTCTTATTTAAACAATTTTAATCATAAATAGAAAGTTATGATTCGTTGTGCATAATCAGATGTTGTAAATGGCAGGAAAATATTGAAGGAAACGAAATATACACATACTGTTGCGTGCAGACATAAACTCTCGTATAGTTAACTTGAATCAGTCATAAAAGCTCCTCTTAGTTCATTTAGAATAGGTATCAAGTCTGCTCTAGAAAAGCTCTAAATCTGCTCTAGAATCCTGACTGCTCTGACCAGTAATGGTCATAGCTAGAATCCTGATCATTCTGGTCAGAGCCATGACTGCTCTGACCAGTTCTATCAATGACAATTCTACCGAAGTCTGTTCTGGCCATGACCGTTTTACTTAAGTCTGTTCTGGTCATGGCTGCTCTCAGCTGACCTGTACTAGCTATGACCGCTCTCACACCAGCTAGCTCTTGTCACAGCCCTGCCAAATATTCATAACGTGTCCAATATACACGTATTTCATATATTTCAAGTTAAGTTATATTATAAAAACAAAATTAAGTAAAAATAAGAATTACGAAATGAATTATTCGAATATAAAATTGCATTTTACCGGTGAGTGCCCTTATTCGCGGATAATTATTATTCAGGCAAATTAAAAAAGTTAGAGTTATTTCCCTTTTCATAATATACCCGAAAACTGAATCGAAATAGTTCTCCGTAAATCTATTATTATAAATAAAAAATTCGTTAATTTAATCATAGGAAAAATGTCAATCAGATTACCTTTATTGAAACAAATAATTATTAAAAACATCGTAAAATAAGGGGTTTATATTTATTTGTTTTTTTTAATTATTATTAACACGTTTCGGACTCGAAAAAAAAGAAATTCTGACACAATTCAATATCATATCCAGTTTAAATTCTAGGACCAAAACAGACGTGTCCAGAGCAGAATTGGCAAAGACGGTCATGACTAGAACTTGACTAGACTTGGCAAGAACGGCCATGGCCAGAGCAGACTTAAGATAGTACGGTCATGCCTAAAACAGACTTAGGTAGAACAGTCATGGCTAGAACAGACTTAGGTAGAACGGTCATGGCTAGAACAGACTTAGGTAGAACAGTCATGGCTAGAACAGACTTCGATAGAATGGGCATGGCCAAAGCAGACTTAGGTAGAACGGTCATGGCTAGAGCAGACTTAGGTTGAACGGTCATGGCTAGAACAGACATGATTCTAGGACCAGAGCAGACAGGATTCTAGGACTGTTCTAAGTCTGCTCCAAGTTAACTTCAAGTTAACTGTGAGCTGTTCTCGTGACTGCTTTCCAAGTTAACTTGGACGAGAGGTTATGTCTGCACAGCACTGCGCGCATACTTAGTGCTTAAACTTGAGAAATACAACGTTTGATTAAAACCCTTAAAACAATATATCAAATATCCATAAAACTATTCTATCGCAAATATCAAATAGCAAAGCAGCACCTTTTATTCCCCATCTTTACTCAAACAGATGCCTTCACCAATGCACTGTTATCACAACAGTTTTTATAAATTCTCTTTATTGTTTAGCAGGTTATTTTTTTTAGGCAAACTTGAATGTAAGTAAGTTCAGAGAACCGGAAATATGCTGTATTTTATTTAATTATAGATCTTCTGTATTTAAACAAAAATTAGCAGGAAAAAAGTTTTAAAAAAACTTAAGAAATCTCGGCATTATATTATTGCTAATTAAAAAAGAGTCTTTCAAATAACAAAGTACTGAAGTTACTGTGAATTTAGGTTCTGCATATGCGCATTTCGACAACTTATGTCTCATCAGTGCAGATTAAATCAAAACATGTGGAAATCCATGAACCGAAATATGTGTAAAAGCTAATTTATTCTCTATCAGTTTAACAAAGATGTTTTGTATGATGTTCAAAATGTTTTGATTTGATCTGCACTGAAGAGATATAAGTTGTCGAAATAGCCAAATGCAAAAACCAAATTTATAGTATCTTCGACATTTTAGTATTTTGTTTTGTGTTCAGCAATAATCATACAAACTGACATTGGCTACAACTGGTCAAAAAGTTTCAATGTTGATGACATATTTAAAAATAATTTACAGCCAAAAAAATTTGAAGGCGAAGAACCAAAACAGCATTAAACAATATGGAGAACATTTTGTAGCAATGAACGATTTAAAATTTTAAACATATAACGATATCTTTACTGGTCAAAAGCAAAAATGTTAAATTTTGAGTAATCCGTTTATATATTGGTTGCTTCGTGTCTTAAATTAAACAAATGTAATGCTTACTGAGAACAAGGTGCATCCTAGTCTCTAAATGATCCCCTGTGAAACTACTGGACCTTGATCCCTAATAAACACAAAGTTTATAGTGACACTTCATCTTAATATAAGAATTATATCTTTTGGTAGGTTAAGAAAGAACTCTAGAATTAAAGTCAAAGTTATCAATATTCCCTACAAGGAAAACTAATCTAAATATACGATCAGCTTGAATTGATGTAAAACAAGAGGTCATAAAGTACGATAAACAGAATAACAGTACTACAAGTACAAATCATTTACACAGTGTAACTAGGAAGGAGCTATGACACAGCAACATTGACAAACGAGTAAATCCAATAAAATCAAACACAGAAGGAAACTAACACAGAATAAACAAGCTGTCGGGCGTAATATCGTTTCACCAGAAAGAATGCTTACTTTTGCATGCAAAATTATTCTTTTCTAGACAAAAAAATAACCGACAAGGCAGTCATATGTGTAGTATTCATAAAGTCTAGAATATTGCTATACTTAAACATCCATGTACTTTGTAAGAGTTACACAGATCACATTGAAAAGTTTGTAGAACTTTGAAGTTCATATTGTGTATGCGAGTTTGATAAAAATCAAGATAAAACCTTTTCAAAGCTTGAATAAAGAGTAAAAGTTTTAATATCTCTGAAATAAATCTTGCTTTGCAAATGCAAATTACTGCATAGATACAACATGTATGAAAGTTTGATCGATGGAAAACGTAACACTAATTAAGAAATGTTTATTGTGAAAACCATAATATAATAACTATTGAAATTTAATTCTAAGATTATGTATTGATTTCAGATAATTTACAGCCTGCAGACATTTCAAGGAGTTTCTTGTTTGAGTTTACAGACTATGCATTGCAATTTACGAAAATAATTGTAGTCATTAAATTTTTTAATCCAAAAATATTTACTTGTGCTGGGCTCAAACTATACAACTATGATCTTTAGATTTTCATTTCATTTTTCATCTCAATAAGGCCTTGTTATTGACTACCGATAGGCTGATGCCTCTGCTGGTGGACTGTTAGTCCCCGCGGGTATTCACCAAGCTAGTAGTCAGTACTTCGGTGCTGACCCGGAACCCGATTTTATTGAAACTTGCAATATCTAAATATCTATCCTTTTTTGTTATTTGTTCTTTATCAGCTTTCACACGTTTTCGGTTAAAGGACTTCCAAATGTTTCGGTTTTATCTGCACTGATGAGACATAATTTGTCGATATGCGCATATGCAGAAAATAAATTAACAGTAATTTCGGTATTGTGTTATTTATCTCACTTTTGAATTTGGACGTGTTGGTCTACTTTCAGATAGAAAAATCAACTAAACAAAAGAAAAGTGGATATCATTGGGCATTTTATTTCGACCTCAAGTAATTGTTCTACCACAAACTTATCCATGCTTTAAGCAATTACTTGTATAAAGGAGTAAGTTAAAAAAAATCAAGACTTGGGGTGAAGCAATTTCGGAGTGTATACAAACTCTAATTTTTCATATAGATTACAAAAAAAACAGTTTCATCTGTTCACAGTTATGATTTTTCAACATTTATACAACCCTTCCTTAAAGTTTGATTAGATCTAAATGAAATTGGTATTCTCAGTCTTATAGTCTTCAGTTCAATTGCTATAACAAGAAAGAAGAATTATTTTCCAACACTATTTAAAACATTCATTGTTCCTGGATGTGACAAAACGATTAAAGGACTGCATTAATGAAGGATAGATAACAAGAAACACTTACAATGGCCAAACATTACAATCACATGTCACAATCAACCAGGGAACTGCACAAGAAAAACAACAAAATGACAAAAGACAAACATCGATAACGAAAGGAACTCGGGATAGCCGGACTTGGGTCAGGCACAGGAAACAGCCAGGTGTAGGGTTAAACCGGTTTATGGGTTCCCAAACCTCCCTTTTCTCTTTCCCGTTTCCCTATAGTATAATAAACTCAATACAGGTAGACCACTAACTCTACGACTACAATGTTGAAAAGGAAAGAAATGTAAAATGTATGACAAAAAATAATTTTGATATCACCATTGCTATTTTCCATTTTTAAGACGACGTTCCTCTATCTCCTTTTTACGGAGTGTATATCTCAATTTGTTATACTTTTAACTACTTCAATGAAAATAAACTAGCTATTAGATCTTAAGGTTACAGATTTTAAAAATTATTTCATACATCTAAGAGACATTTTGAAGAAGATATCAAAAAATGGCGTGGCCCGGAAACAGCTTATTATTAAGCCATTTCTCATCCTGATATTTGCAGAAATTTTTGTAAAAACGTCACAACCTGATACAAAATATCTAGAAAAAAAACTGGAATTTAACTTGCATTCTTTACATATTACATGTAGGGGATATCGACAGAATTTTCGGAGTGAATCCCTTAGATAAGATTTATGTGCAGATGACTGGAAGATTTTACATTTAAACTGGCCTCTCTTTTTCCATTTTCTGCTGAAAATGCATTACGACTTTTACGAGTTTTATATTTATTCCTTTTTTTTAGTGGTCCTGTACTAAGAAGTCTAATTGTTTGGGGTTTTATTCGTAGTTTTTTTAAATATAGGGAGTCTGGAACGAGAATATGGATGTTTGGGCAGCCAAAAAACTGTTACCTCTACAAATGGCTTTTACTTTTTGCAAGTGTCGATATCAACTCTCCGGCTTGTCCAATTTTCTATCAATGTTTGCGCATGTGTTTTGTCTTTGGTTTGTGTTGTTATTGTTGTGGTCTTGGTAAATTATGACCCATGATTGAAATCTTCAGTCATTAGAGGTGTTTCTTGTTCTCTTTATCTTTACTACTGTAGTACCTTGCCTTCCCTTGTCACCATTTATCTGACGGATTATTCCTTGTGTCTCAAAAGTTACAAAATTCACCAAAAAGTGCTTATTTCGATCATATATGAATTTGGGCAGCATTGTATTTGGACCATTTCAAATTGGTCCAGTGGGAATCCCCCTCCCAAAAAAATCAGTCCTTTTTATTGTCTTCAGTGAAAAAGCAACCAATATGTTCGAAAAATTTCTCATCGAAGGTGTTTCAAATCCAAATGATCTGAAAAGGAATTTAAAGTTTGCAAAGTTCATAACTTTGAGGGAGGGTCTATTATATTAGAATAAGATCTTAAACTGTAAATTACTTTTGGAATAAAAAAAATGCAAAATACATCAGTAAAGAATGCAAAATTGCAGAAAATGAAAACATAGAATCAAAAAAATCTAAAACACAGCAAATCAGACACAATTGGAAACAACATTTAAAAAAACAAAAATTGGCTACGAAACTAAAGCACTAGCTATATGAACGTCATACGAAAAACTAGAGGTCTCATTAGATGCTCCGGAAGGGTAAGCATAATCCCCACTACGCGTTAAACCCATTATACTGCCAATGAAAGTCTGGTGATAAATCATATTCGATGTTTTTTTTTTTTCATTTCGGTAATACGCCCTGTAACTACTCAAAAAATTTATTCTCATTTGCAAAGTTGTAAATAATAAAATGAAGGTGTTGGTGTTTTGGTTTAGTATTGGTTGTTCGGGATAATACTCAATCATTAAAGCACAGTCAATAGTGAAATAAGTATAGTTGTATTACACCCGAGGTATCACTGCAATGATTATCATCTGTAGTGTGAAACTATCAATTTTAACTATCATCTGATGATTTATTATACATTATATTATATTTAAAATATTAATCAATGTTTCTGACATTTATATATCAGGTTAATTGTTCATTCCATACTTCATTATGAAAAAGAATATCAAATAGTTAATGGAAATTTTATTTTATTCCAATTAATATTATATAAAACGGTTTAATGTAAATATTTTGTTTCCATTTATAATAGAGGTTACTGTGAATTTACTTTCTGCATATGCGCATTTCGACAACTTATGTCTCTTCAGTGCAGATAAAATCTAAACGTCTGAAAGACCATATACTCAAAAATATTTAAAAACTGACAGAGAACAAACAACCAATATGATCTAAATGTAAAGCCAAAATTACCTAGGGACAGAGCTATGCATGAGGGAGATACTCCTTAGTTTTCTACAAAATTTACAAAAATTTAGATATTGTAAGGTTCCAAAAATAATCGGCTTTCGGGTCAGCCCCGGAGTACTGACTACTGGGCTGGTGAATACACTCGGGGACTAACAGTCCACCAGCAGTGGTATCGACCCAGTGGTAACAAATAACTAAATACCGAGGTTACTGTGAGTTTTTTTCTGCATATGAGCATTTCGACTACTTATGTCTCTTCAGTGCAGATAAAATCTAAATGTCTGGAAGACCATATACTCAAAAATATTTAAAAACTGACAGAGAACAAACAACCAATATGATCTAAATGTAAAGCCAAAATTAGCTAAGGACAGAGCTATGCATTAGGGAGATACTCCTTAGTTTTCAACAAAATTTTCATAAATTTAGATATTGTAAGGTTCCAAAAATAATCGGCTTTCGGGTCAGCACCGGAGTACTGACTACTGGGCTGGTGAATACTCTCGGGGACTAACAGTCCACCAGCAGTGGTATCGACCCAGTGGTAACAAATAACTAAATACCGAGGTTACTGTGAATTTACTTTCTGCATATGCGCATTTCGACTACTTATGTCTCTTCAGTGCAGATAAAATCTAAACGTCTGGAAGACCATATACTCAAAAATATCTAAAAACTTACAGAGAACAAACAACCAATATGATCTAAATGTAAAGCCAAAATTAGCTAAGGACAGAGCTATGCATGAGGGAGATACTCCTTAGTTTTCAACAAAATTTTCAAAAATTTAGATATTGTAAGGTTCCAAAAATAATCGGCTTTCGGGTCAGCAACGGAGTACTGACTACTGGGCTGGTGAATACTCTCGGGGACTAACAGTCCACCAGCAGTGGTATCGACCCAGTGGTAACAAATAACTAAATACCGAGGTTACTGTGAATTTACTTTCTGCATATGCGCATTTCGACAACTTATGTCTCTTCAATGCAGATAAAATCTAAATGTCTGGAAGACCATATACTCAAACATATTTAAAAACTGACAGAGAACAAACAACCAATATGATCTTAATGTAAAGCCAAAATTAGCTAAGAACAGAGCTATGCATGAGGGAGATACTCCTTAGTTTTCAACAAAATTTACAAAAATTTAGATATTGTAAGGTTCCAAAAATAATCGGCTTTCGGGTCAGCAACGGAGTACTTACTACTGGGCTGGTGAATACTCTCGGGGACTAACAGTCCACCAGCAGTGGTATCGACCCAGTGGTAACAAATAACTAAATACCGAGGTTACTGTGAATTTACTTTCTGCATATGCGCATTTCGACAACTTATGTCTCTTCGGTGCAGAAAAAATCTAAACGTCTGAAAGACCATATAATCAAAAATATTTAAAAAACTGACAGAGAACAAACAACCAATATGATCTAAATGTAAAGCCAAAATTAACTAAGGACAGAGCTATGCATGAGGGAGATACTCCTTAGTTTTCAACAAAATTTACAAAAATTTAGATATTGTCAGGTTCCAAAAATAATCGGCTTTCGGGTCAGCAACGGAGTACTGACTACTGGGCTGGTGAATACTCTGGGGGACTAACAGTCCACCAGCAGTGGTATCGACCCAGTGGTAACAAATAACTAAATACCGAGGTTACTGTGAATTTACTTTCTGCATATGCGCATTTCGACAATTTTTAATAAATGATTTTTATGATCTGTAGTAAAAAATTTGGTCTTTTTCAACACTATCCAGGGAATTTGAAATGCACGTTAAAATTGAGACTATATGGAGTAAATGCACATGAGACAAAGTCTCTACAAATACATGGTATAACAAGCAATAGAACAAGGCATTCATTGTTGTTCTTCATCTTGAAGTCATATACTGTCACCATAACATCATTGAAAGATATGACGTGTCAGTATCCCAAATGAAAGTGGACATTTTCAGCTAGATTCACGTCTTCCAGGATTTGACTACCGACTTTGACATTTTTCCGGATTGAAACACTTAGTCATGATTTTGTATAGATTGTCTTATTGTCATATGTCTTCTGTCTGTATAAAAGTACAATTAGATAATTAGAAACCATAATATTCTAAAGGAAATGCAAAGAATAAATACGTCAAATTGACAAAAAATGTCTACCGATATAAAATGTGATAATTCAAAATTTTATATTAACTACAAATATCTTGTGTGTTTTAGGTGTCTGTTCGCCAAGTCTTATCTCTCTTGTTGCTACACCATTAATTCAAACGTTTACATCACATCCGGGTTATGATGGAACCACTCACTATCCTGATGGGTAATGTATTATGTGAATAGCTCGTTATAATCACTTCTTTAATTGTTTGAAAAGTAAGTGAGAAATAAACCTTCGGTTCAAACATGATTGACCCAAAGACGAGGCAACACTTGAAACACCAACAAACAAAGACATCACATTAGTATGATACAGAAAAGAAAAATAGAGAGACACATACAGATGAACACCACAGACCCAATGTAACCAAGGGGGATAACAGGTGCATCGGTAGAGTAAACATCTCTCCCACCTTGTTGATCATGCCACTGAAGTGGTAGTATTACTTTCAAATATAGAAGCTTAGAAAACTATACAGCAATGCCTATACATAACAATACATTTATACAATACATGGATTCGGAAACAAGCAAAATGTATTTGAAAAATAGGAAAAGTTGACAAAATGTATGTTGCACAAGTTGGAATAAAAAACCTATTATATGGGAATGCGTTTGCTATTTAATATAAAATTTTGAACATTAAAGAAAATGTGTTTTGTTTCGAAATTTAATGTAACGTATACAGTGATTTTTTGAACAGAGCAAAAATACTGTCCCAAAAGCTGTTTTGTCAGGGATTTGATCAGCCTTTGTTCCTTTCATCCCTTCAGAAATTCTATGGCTGACATCATTGACAGATATGACGTGCCTGTGTCCCAAATGACAACGGACATTTTCAGTTAGATTTCACGTATTCACGGATTTGACATACCCGGTTTTGACTCGACCCTGGATTGACTCACTAATAGTGTGACGGGTGCCACTAGTAGAGCAGGACATGCATACCCTTCCGGAGCACCTGATGTCACTCCCGGTTTTCATGGGAGTTCACACTATGATTGCCTTAGTTCTTAATGTCCTTTTTTATTTCCATGCATTGTGGCTGTCTCACGTCCTTGTTTTGTCTTTGTTTTTCTCTGTTGCCGTTTTTGCCATGTCTTTGGACTTTGATTTTTGTAATCTTCACTTCCCTTGTTCCTTCGGTATTCTACTGCCGTTGTTTTTAATGTACATGTATTATTTCCAAAAAGAAGAATTTCAACTGTAATAGGTACATCTAATAATCTTTGCAATTGATCAATAAACTGAATAAACTGAATAAACTGAATACGCAAATTACTATATTTATTACAATGAGATAATGTGATGTGGTTTCGACACGTACAATACGGTGATTCAACGATATTTCTTTTAAATAAATGCTCATTTATTGAACTACTGCCCATTCGGGGAATGGCATGTAGTATTACCCTTTCTATTTCCCGAGTTAAATGCAGTACTTATGTGATGCTATTATATCTTGGTGTTTCAGATGTTGCCATCTGAATTATTCTTTTTAAGACTTATGAGCCGGTTTCACATACTTAATTAAGTTAACAAAATGATTAAAATATGTCTGTTTGACCATGCACACAGTACTAGGTTATTAAAGAATCCAAATTCGAGAACTGAATATGTTTTTTGAGGGTTTTGTATAGCTTCTTTTTTCCAATTTTGATATTTTCCTGTCCCTAATTTTGGAGTGAATTGGGCGACGATTTCTAACATGAGTACTCTAGATAACAAAATCACAAAATAAAATATGTGTCATCTCGACAAAAAAATGTCACTTACAAAAAAAGGACGCTTCTGGACCGCTAAGATGACATGCAAAAATTGTATTTTATTATTTCCGCCTGTTCTGCAAAAAATACAGTATTGGGCATCCATTTTATTTATTGCGAAAAGAACTTGGATAGCCTTACTGGTATAGCTTGAGTTTGTTGTTGAATTGGCAGACTCAAATCGGTTTGTTATGTCAAATATCCCTTGTCCCAAATCCTCCATACTGATACTACCTGTATATCATAAAACATCACAGATAGACTTAACACATCCATATAATGTGGACCTACAGACGAAAAGGCACAGTTACAAGTTGTCAACTCCATGAGGCTTCGATGAACCTTGGCCTGATTTTAAATACTAGTATTTCAATGTCATATGACCAGGAAATCCAAACAAATTTTACAGCATATCATGAAATCGAGCTATTTTGATGCGAATCTAATTTTGAATACTAGTGACGTTCACACCTTTGTAACACATTTTTAAGCTTTTTGTTTAAAATGTTAAACCTGAGTATTATCTGAGACGTTTTATATATTCTGATTTTAAATTTGTAGAATTGCAAATAAAAAATACGTTTTCAATTGAACATTGTATAAATTTTGAGTTCTTATCCCACATAGGCATTTTCTAGATCTTACTTTTTTTTTCTTTTTGGGTTTTCAATATTTATAAGGTAGTTTACACCTGTGTTATGATAAAAGAAATTCTCTAAGATATTTTGTAAAGTTCTTACATTATGACAATAGTTTTTAAGTTATGTATTAACCATTTTAAAACTGTACCAAATTAATCAAAGTACCCTTTTGTTTATAATTGTATGGTATATGTATTTGAACTTCCATGACATTTTTCCTTGTTTTCTGTAATCGTGATTATTTATATTTTTCAGAAATTATACACAAGACTGGTATATTACAACAAACTGGATTAACCATACCATCAAGATAAACTTTGCAACATGTACTATTGAAAATGCTAAAGGAATTTGTACTTTTGACTTTCTATATGTTTACGATGGTATGTATCGCAACAAGAATTGCTCATGATTGGCCCTGTTTATCCCTAAAGTAATAATGAAAAGAAAATGAATAATGGCCTGCTGGTGTTGTATGATACTCTCTGACTAACGACTTTGATACATGATGATTTATATCCTTAAACATATTGTGCTACATGGTTATTTCTCTCATTGTACACTGTGATAACCGGTGACATTACTGATTGGCCAGAGAGTCGTATCCCCCCACCCTTCAAGTTAAATGGTCGGTCCCTTAGTACTTTGCTGCTGAACCTAAAGTTGGAATTCATTTGAGTGTCAACAATTATTTAAAGTTAGTAAAATTTTACGTAATACTGAGTATATCCAACTCCATTTTTCAAATCTCCATGCATTTATTAAACCTTCCTTATTAGTGACATTGTACAGTTTCAATTGTAACAGCTGTAATTAAACTTTTATATTTGACATTGGTTTTGTCAGTATGGCCTTATGGACTAAAAGCCAAAGATTTTCAGATTTCAAAATTCAAATTCGGGAGTTTGAATGATAAAAAGGAAGAAATGTCAATGTGATTTTAAACAAGTAACTGATTTGAAAACAATTTCATCCTTTTTGTAGGCCCCGATTCGAATAGCACTGAAATATTAAAAACATGTTGTGGAACAGTACACACTGCAACTCTTGTAAGTTCAACAGGGGAGATGTATATTTCCTTTGTAACAGATAATACAATAGGAGATACTGGGTTTGAAATTGAATATTGGTCTAATGGTATTACCACAACAACTACAACAACAACAGCTGGTCCTCCAACTACCACAGGTCAGTCAATGTTTTTCCTCGTAGATAACACAAATTACTTGAAATTGCTATATACAACAGCAAAAATAATGGAATTCACCATCCTGCTTTTCCCGATTGGTGTCGCTGCTGCACTATCAGGTAACTCGCGGGAAAAGTTGTATTTCACGCATGTTCAAAAATTGTTTATTGTGCGTGTAATTTCCCGGTATCATGACGTCACAGAACAAAACCTGATAGTGCAGTGGTGACACCACACGGGACAAAATATGAAAGGTGAATTCCATTACATAAATGTTTACAGAGGTAAGTAATTATGATATGACGTTTTTAAAATAGCTATTTGGCTTTTAAAAAGAATCATTACGGTAGATCGAGCCTAATAAAAATATCAGACGGAATTCTTGTATTTTAAGATATTGTGTATGTCTTAGCTCATTATTAAAAAAAAAAATAAAGATAATATTTCACCAGTCATCTTTTCCTGTTATCAGGCTTTGAAAATCAGGCCAAATTCAGTATTTTCCAGCATTAAAGAATATATGGGGACCTGTGTTTAGCTTTCATATGGAAGAAATATCAGATAGATTTTTTTTTATTTTTTGATATTTTAGAGATATACATTTCAGCTATATGTTGAGCTTAAAAATGGATATGTCACCGTTTGATTAATAGAGCTATTTTTGGTCTTTAACATATATTTAAATTAGTTTATCATACACAGAAATTTTCTCTCAGTGCAATTGATATTTACTTTAAAAATGGGATGAAAGATGCATGATCTGTGTACATGCATTTAAAAATGCAAATTTTTTCTAGTCTTTTTTCTTTAGTCTCAAATGAGTGAGTCAATTTATGTTAGAAAATGTTAATTTTTATCATTTTATAGCAAATCGGTGTTGACAAGTTAGGAAAAATGGTGTAAATATCGTATTTATTTACAACACACGATCCGTCTAAGCGCCGGTTTGGATTGTAAACACACTATGTTCAGTTTACGGTTTGGATGTATAACAAGAAACGGTTTGGAAAGAATAATGATTTTTATAAAGCCTTATTTGAAAAGACTTCCTGACCGTAATTTCCAATTATTGCATTATCTGAAATATAGCCTCTTTCAGGGGACATGTTTTTTGGCTCAAATTAGGGACCTTATAAAGTTGTCTTACTTGTATGCGTGCATTATCCCCTTTAGAAGCACTCCTTAACGAGGTAAAAATGTGCAGCTACATATGAAATTGACCTAAAAATATATTATGCAAGAGTATATGGTGAAGACTTCAAAACAATTACGGTGGGACCAATAAAAGTCGACGCCTTACCTTACGTGCTCAGTACAACAGTGCATATTGTGCCTTGTAACGCAAATCTAATAACTGGAAACCAACATAAAATATACCAAAGATATATCTGGCAGTAAAATAAGGAAGATTCCCTTTTATTGACAAATCTCTTCAAAAACTAGTCGCAAACTTGTACAACCAATATAGATGCTGTGTTTTCACTCGACGTGAAAATGTTCATCAAAATGGATAAAATCTGGAACACTCAACCCCTGGCTTTTGGTAATTTCGGTACCAAGTCTGGCGTGATCCTATCGTTGTTCACTTTTGTACTTTGTCTTTCACTTGTGTTTTTCTTGTGCAGTTTCCTTGTGGATTTGGACCTTGGGTTGTAATTTTAGCAAAGGTATTTTCTATTATTTGGACTGATAAGCTAATAAAAGCTTTTCTTTCATATCAAGTATAAAAATCAGCAATCTGTATTAGATGTTCTTCTTCTTCCACTACGAAGTTGGAATCATCAATGAGTATTAATAAACTCAAACTCGGTTAAAAACAGGAGGCTTTGCAACAATAAAACCGAACTATACCTATTTACATAAACATGTATATAAATACAAGGTGAGCTGGAATTCAGTAGTGCAGTAGTTGAGAGCAGGACAAGTTGGCTAATCCACCAGATTGTGCCGGATTTTATAGTACATCAAAAGACGATGTTGTGTCCTTCTGTCTTGCAGTGTATCCCATTCAAGTTGTTTAAGGAGTTGTTTAACACATCCCGGTGAGTTATCATTATATTGGTTGTAGACAAAGTGGGCTGCTCTTCGTTGGACCTGTTCTAGGTCTTTGATGGTGGTAGACTGATGTGGGTCCCATACAGTGGATGCGTACTCGATCGATGGTCTGATCAGAGTACAGTACTGTTGCCTTTATTGCTGGTTTGCATCGTCCCAAATTTCTTCTAAGAAAGCCCAGTGTTCTTGTTGATTTCCCGATAGTATTGAAAATATGCTTTGTCCATTGCAGATCTTGGCTGATTGTCACTCCCAGGAATTTCCCACTGTCTACAACACTACAACATCTAGTTGGTGTCCATGGAGTTTGTACTGTGTTTGCAGGGGCTGACGCTTGATGGTGACTCTGATGACTGTACACTTTTACGGTTGGAAGCACATCTGCCACTTGTGCTCCCAAGCCTCAATTGAAGTGATATCATTCTGGAGTTTTGTGATGTCAGTCTTGTTCCTGATCTTTCTGTAGACTAGGCAGTCGTCTGCAAACAATCTGGCATCTGAAGTGGTATAAACCAGTAGACCACGTAGGCTAGAAACATTAGAGGGCCTAGTACAGTTCCATGGGGTACTCCAGATATTACCTCTCGAGGTTCTGATGTTTTTCCTTCGAGTACGACTGTCTGGGTTCTGTTACTAAGAAAGGGTTGATCCACTGTAATGTCCTACCTCTGACCCCATATAGTGGGCCAGTTTAAGAAGGAGACGCTGGTGGGGCATTTTGTCAAATGCCTTCGAAAAGTCAAGGAGGAAATGTCTGTTTGGGATCCCTGTGTCTCACAAGAACGTTTAGATCTGAAGCCTTGCTTTTCGTTGCAGAGGATGTTATGCTCACCAAAGTGATCTATAGCTGTGCTGTGTATTACGTGTTCTGGAATTTACAGGCGATCGATGTGAGTGACACAGGACAATAGTTTGATGGTTGGTGTCTCTCCCCTTTCTTATAAATCGGCACTATGTTTGCCTTTCGCCATTCATCTGGTATAATTCCATGATCTAGGGAAAGTTGAAATACCCAAGTCAAGTAAGGTGCGATGGTATCTGCTGCATTTTTCAGGATGAAAGATGGAACTTCATATGGTCCTGTGGCTTTGAATGGTCTGAGTCCTTTAAGTAATTTGTAGATGCCCCTTTCATTCACAGTTATGTGGTCCATAGGTGAAAATATACTAATTCCCAAGTCATGTAGGTGTTGTAGGTTTTCTTTTGTATATTTTGATTGGAATTGTTAGTTTAGTATTGAGGCCTTTTTGATGTATCTGTATGGAGGAGACCATCCTTGGACTTTAGTGATACAATCTGGGATGAGTCTTTTTTCTTGCTCTTAACATATGACCAGAATTTCTTTGGGTTTTCTGCAGATCCTCACTGACAATATCTGTCATGTAGCGGCTGTGTGCTTATCTTGATTCTCGCTGTAATTGAGCTTAATGTTATTAAATGGAAAAACTTGTTTAACTTGTTCCTGAAGACGACTTCTAACAAGTATTCGTTAGGTCCAGGAGAAAACTCATAAAACCTTCACACATGTATGTGCGAGATGGAGAATGCGATTAGTCAATCTGCTTTTTCAAAACAATATTAATTTTTATTACATACTTAGCACAGATATGATATGCGAGCACCCCCTGACCCGTCTTTCAGATTTACGTTTTGTCCCCTTTTCCTTTTCAAGATTGTAGTCGTAGAGTTAGTAGTCTACCTGTATTAAGTTTTATTTGAACGTTTATTATACTTTAGTGAAATTGAACAGAATGAGGAGAGGCTTAGGAACCCATAAACCGGTTTAACCCTACCACCACTGGCTTTTGCTAATGCCGGTTCCAAGTCTGGATGTCCCGAGTTCCTATCGTTCTTTACGTTTGTCTTTCGCCTTTATTTTTTTTAGCTCACCTGGCTTGAGCCAGGGTGATCTTTCGCCATCACTTTGCGGCCGTACGTCGCCTGGTGTAAACTTTTAATATACACTTCTTCTCCTCTTTTGAGGCAAATGGAACCAAACTTGGCAACTATAGTCTCTGGGTAGTCCCTGAGAAAAAGGTGTTTTCAGATCCGTGCTCTATCCAAGATGGCTGCCAGGTGGAACAGAATTTTAACAATGGACCTATGGAAAACGCATTCAAAGATATTCTCATCTGAAACAGCTGAGTCAATTGGAACCAAACCGCAACAATAGTCCATGGGTGGTCCCCTGCAGGAAAGATGTTTTCAGACCCGCACTGTATCAAAGATGATCTCCAGCCGGAAACATATTTAAACCTCGGCACCTATGGGAAAAAACATTCAAAGACCTTCTCTTCTGAAACTGCTGAGCCAATGGACTTTTCCACAATAGTTTTTGGTTGGTCCCTGCAAAAAAGATGTTTTTAGGTCCGTCCTATATCCAAGATGGCTGCCGGTGGGAAACATGATTTTATCGTGGACCATATTGGAAAACATATTCAAAGATCTTCTGCATTTAAACTGTTGAGCTAATTGGATCAAAACTTGGCCATAATTGCCTTTAGGTAGTCACCTGCTAAAAAGTGTTATCAGTTTCACACTTTATACACTTCTATGTGCTACCAGCAGAGAACATAGTTTAGCATTGAAACCTATTAAAACACTTTCTTTTTAAACAACTGGGCGTATTGGAGAAGTTTAATAACCTTTGTCCCTTTCATATAGATGCCGTCTTGAACTTACTGTGAGGTATGAGCAAAGCTCATTGTTGAAGACCTCATGGTGACTTCAAGATGAAGAACAACAAGGAAAGCGTTGTTCCTTTGCTTGTTTTTACTTTGTATTTTAGAGACTTTGTCTCATGTGCATTTATTCCATATCCTTTTATTCAATATTTCCTTGTTAGTCAAGGTCCAGATGAGCGATGCAGGCTCTTGAGAACCTCTTGTTTATTCTGCGGTTCCCTGGAACATTTTGGTATACGACTGTGTTTTTCAGCCATTGTAGGCGTTTCCTATTATGCTTTTTATTTTATTTCTGTTTTACATATAATTCACACCACAACCTTAAATTCAATCTTTAAATTACACAAAAAACTTTTATACCTCTTTTCAACTTACCCAGTATAACAGTACTCGCCCGATATGAAATATTCATCTTCTACTGACGAACTCGCTGGAGGTTGGATAAAAAGAATCTTGGCATGTAGCGAATCACGTGATTTCGAGGAGAGGTACAATAATTGAAAAGGCCACTTTATAGCAAATGAAAAGAACTGAATTTTAGGCAGAGGTGGGATAAAATTTAACATTTACCCTATTGAAATTCAAATTCAGAAAACTACACTGGAACTACTGTGAGAGTTAGAGCCAAGCTTGTTCAAAATGTTTTTTTCTCTTATCTTTGACAAATGTTTTTTTTCATCAAGAAGGCCATTGAAAATACTGTAGGAGATCTCTTTGCTTATCACCAGGCTCAAAGGAACCAAACTGTCATAAAAGTCATAGAGTCTTTTAAAAATATTTTTCCAACAGGTTCACATCTTTATCAAGACAGCCGCAAGCGGGAGTCTTAATTAAACACTGAAATACAAAACCTTTCAAAGATTTTTTTTCCTCTAAGTCCAGTTGGCCAATTGCTACAAAATTGAGTCACAATAGTCCTTGGGTTGTTTCTTTTAAAACAAATATATCTGGCAGGTTTGCATCACGCCTAACATGGATGCATGCTGGGCTGTAGATTCTACTGTAAAAAAAAAACATTCGGTTAATAATTTGAACAAACCTGAAATTATAGAGAATCAGGTTCTGATGGGGTAGGTTTGCAATTGGGCGGATTTGTATTTCAGTTGGGCAGAAATAGTTTGTCATTTGGACGAAAATAATTTGCAACTGGGTGGATTACGTGTGATATGCCTGTAAAAATATATAATCAAATTGATACACCTAGAAAAGCAGAATAAGATATCATCGTGATTATACCCATGCCAAGTTTGACATGGTTTTTTCCCAGTTATTTGATATTTTTGCTGTTTTGCGTATATTTCTTCAGAGTTGAAGTTCAAAAATTATCAAATGAAGGGGACATATTTTCACTAAATGTTGAATTGGTGTATTTTTGTTGGTGTATTTTTGTCATTGTTATACCATGTATTTTTTATACTTAACCAAGTGATTACATGTATATGGTGAACTTCGTTCAGATATCCATAATTTTCAAAATAGTAGATTGGCGTGATGTTAAAAAAAAGGCCAGAGAGTGCCCGGGACATTAAAAAATGGCAAAAGGCATGTAGATGATTAGACGAAACTCTCAAAAAGTGACCACAAGACATAATGTTTTTTTTTATTATCTTTTCTTTTTTTTCAGATTTACCTTATTTCAAATCCTGTTTTACTTGTAAAACCTCTCCGCCCAATTGCAAAACTGAATAACGCCCAATTAAAAATACTGGAAATTTGGTAATCAGCCCAATTAAAATGCATCATCTGATGGATATAGTCTCGATGGTTTCTTTTGTATAAGTGTTTTGTTTTATGCAAACCGGAAAACTAACATTTAAATTTCATCCAAACCGTAATATACATGAATTCCAAACCGTTACATGTTTCGATTATGACAGCAGACATATGCGTTCATTCAGTAGAAATTAAGTGATGTGAAAGGAATCTTACATTTTCTATAAGTAAGTGAAAAAATATGCACATTATCTTTATGATTTATTAAATAAATGATTAAATTCTGTTATATAGCGGTAAAATGTCATTTTCTTTTAGTTTCAATCACAGACACCACCTTTTGGACAACTAGGCTAATAAAAATGCCTCGATGACAAAACAAAACACCCAACAATGATCTACTTGTTTGTGTGATCTCACCTTATAAACAGGTTTTATAAAAACATGATATTTGTCACACAAAATAGAAATAGTCTCATCGGTTGAACATAATTGTCAGGTAAAGGTCGCCATGTTGGACCAATCCAAACTCCCGACTACCGGTGCGGTTACCATACACTGATAAAAGCCACTTGGAAACGGGTCGGATGCAAAGAAACAAGAAACCCTAAAAGCTTTCGAAAGTAGAAATCATAAGTCCACAAAGAATAACGGTTGGCTAAATTTTCCGGTTCATATATTGTAAAATATTGATTTCGCTTGAAATTTGTACATTTTTTTGAAGTTATTCGAATTAATTTAAACAGTACATGATAGAATATTTCATTCATGTTAAGACGTACATTATAAATAGAATTGACGGAGAATCCAACACATGTTTGCCTACGTTCTTCAAGTTAATTTGCAATTGTATGTTTGAGCTTTTATACATTCTAGTAACAAAGCTCTTTGTGAAAACTAAATCGGGGAAAAACCTTTCAGCTGACCAAATTCAAAATCTTAATTTATTGCTCTAGAAATAACAAAGGCAAAATAGTAATTCAGATCTTTTCATAATTTTATATATTTTAGTGTTTCCTTTGGTTTTTATTAATACATGCCCTGACCTTTTACAAAATCAATTATCTCGCACTTCAAAACGATAGTAAAATATCTAACGTTAAGGGAAGATTGAAACCTAAGTTTTAAAGCAACACAGCAATCTACAACAGAATAAGCTTTGCACGTAGGATATACTCTTAGTTTCTCCTTTTGAAAGAAATAGTAGGTGTTCCAACCAGGATCAGTTCTTTGACTTAAATATCCTTACAAAGTAACAGTCAACATCGACAAAATTGTAATAAAAATAAGACTAGACTGAAATGGCACTAAATTACCATTTTTAATGGTTCATTGCCGATCACTTTTTCGCCTTGGTGTCCAGTGGCGGATTTAGGGGGGGGGGGGGGCAGCCCCGGTTGGAAAATATTTAAAATTCCTACGGGCCCCATCTTATAAAAAAAAATATGTCGGGCCCCCTCTTAGCAGAAAGTCTGGATCCGCCACTGGTGTCTATGGCAGTGATTTATCACTTCGTTCTGCGAGAACTCGATTTTGTAAAAATTTTCTTATGAAGGACAAATTATAAATAAAGTTCATTTTACTAATTCCTTTGGTGGTTTGTCTTAAAATTCGTCGAAGAACTACGTCAGTTAGCTTTTTCATTGTACTGTTATTTAAACCATCGAATAACATTGTACCATTTTTACAAGTAAATTGTTCTAATATGTTTACTTTCATATACGTAATCTAAAATAATTGATTTTCCATTGTAAATATTTGTAAAATTGTGAAGATTTCATCTAACCTGAAATTTCAATTCTTTCACATAATCAAGGTATAGTAGAGAACATTTTTTATGAAAAGAAGGATAACTCCAAATTGAAGCAGGTATTCATCGAACACCATTTTCTAAAATTTCTACTTTTGGGTAGTAATTCATTTTGGCAAAATGAGTGAATTCAAATCATTAAACACAGACTACTTATATTGATATGCATCCTTAATTTTGACTGAACATTCAATGGGACAAACTTCAATGATTGTTCAATAAAACTTTAGTTAAATTTCGCCACCAAATCATATGAAATTAAAACGATGAAGGGGTTTTCAGAGAGGTATTTTCCTACAATTCATTTCAAATCTGTTTCAAATTTGCATGTATCAGCTTCCTAAAAAATCCTATTTTATGAGTAATTTGCATTACATTCAAATTGTGCATGCTGATATTATTAAATTCTCTATTGATGTAATATCATATATATCTTCAATGTACTTAAACTTTTATTTTACTAATCAATTTCAATTTCACAGATTCAAGCACCTCTGCATCGCATACGACAGACAGCAGCGGCACAAGCGGTAGGTCCGCCAAAGTTATGGCGATTATGTAACGCAGAGTATATATCATACCCATTAAAGCTAATTGCAATCGCTATGCTGGCAAATGCATCTACACTGCTGTGCGTCACAAATGCTGTTTCGTCGCCGCTTTTTGCTTTTGCCAACCTCTTTAATCTACAGTCGCGGTGCAACTAAACTTAACAGGTTCTCTCAGATGAAGAAATAAGCATCCTAAAGTGACTTGACTGGTTTTTATCCCTGTATCAGTGGCTTATTATTATTATTATTTAATATTTCAAATACATCAATGTAAAATTTTTTAAGCAATTTTTGAAAGTTTTTGCCATTCTGTTTTCTGTTCAGGATTCGTTCGTTGAATAAATTCCTTGAACAAAAAACTCAAATTTAAAACGTTTTTGAAATGAAATTATTTTGAATTTCAAGTTCTTTAGTGTGAAACTAAACTTTAAGTATTATCATTAATTCTAATAGTTTGAACAGAAATATATGTTTATCCCGAATTGTAATCGTTGAATATTTTACTCAGATTCCCTTGTTATCAACCACTGATTGATAAAGATAAGTTAACATTTTATAAAACTCCGCCATACAATTTTATTTTTTCTTTTTCTTTTTTTTTTTCTTTTTCTTTTTTTTTTTCTTTTTTTGTGTGTGTAAATGTCAAGTTGATTGGTTGAGAGAATGAAATTACTGATCTGTGTATAAATTTAAGTTTAAAAAAATCACTTGTTTTGTGTTAACGAACTCATTTTAATCTACTACATATATAGAGTTTATTTTCTTATTAAATGAACATTTTTTTGTTATGTTGAAGGCTTGCAGCAATCACAATAATGCATTTTATCATTTTGCATCAATGCTTAATAGAGTTCATTTCTTAGCTAAAGTCAATCTTATTAAGTTGGATAACGCACATAGAAGATATTCGTTACTTTATTTTAATTAGACCTTACCAGCACTGCCCAAACTACTGAATCTACAATCCATATCAGCACTGCTCAAACTGCTGAATCTTCAATTCATACGAGCGCTGAATCTGCAATCCAGACTAGCACTCCACAAACTACTGAATCTGCAATCCATACCAGCACTGCGCTTACCACTGATTCTGCAATTCATTCCAGCACTGCGCTATCCACTGATTCTGCAATTCATACCAGCACTGCGCTAACATCTGCATCTGCAATCCATACTAGCACTGAACCAACTGCTGAATCTGCATTCCACACTAGCACTACAGAGACCACTGAATCTGCAATCCATAGAAGCACAACGCAAGGTACTGTTTCTGCAATCCATGACATCACAGTGCAAACTACTGAATCTACTATAGATACTATCACTGCACAAGCCACCGAATCTACCATCAGTGCTTTTAATCCCCAAACTACTGAATCTGCATTTCACATCAGTACTGCACAAATTTATACATCAATACGTACCAACAATGCAGAATCTATTACTACTGGACTATATGCCAGCACTGGGCAAACGAGTAATACAGCAACTTTTACTGACCAAGATATTCATACAGAGAAATTGACTAGCAAAGATACTGCCAACACTGGTATGCTTTGTATGTATGTTGGGATGGGATATTTTTTCTGTAGATTGTTGGTCATTGCTACATTTTTTTCAAACAATATTGCATTTCAATATCATTTCAATATTTATTTAACCTTGTAATTGACGTCATTTCACAGATTTTCGTAAAGAGTTAAAACTGACATAAGTTACAACATTCAAGTACAAAAATAGTAGCATATCGAGCTATCGGAAATTATATGGTCAGTTCTCTCCAAAATAAGAACGGGTATATCAACAGTTTAAATGTCTCTTGGTATACATATAGCACCCCTCATGTGAGTAACAATGCATCAAAGTTAACTCTGAAGGGGGTTCGCTACTTCATATGAAAATAAATAGGATTTCAAATAAATGTGAGTATTTGTTAGAAAATTAAAAAAAAAAGAAATAATTTAAGTGAAAAAAAATTGATAGGTTGATGATCTCGTTTTTGAGTTATACGTGATTGAAAATTTGGCGGGAAACTGAACTCCTCGGATTTTTTATAGGATTAACATTAGCACGGTTTGACTACGAATGAATCAACGGCAGTAGACTACCGAAGAAACAAAGGAGGGAAATCCACAAAATGGAAGTCCAAAGACATGGCAAAAACGAGAACACAGAAAACAATGGCGCCAGATACAAAACAATGACGTTAGACAGACACAAAGCACAGAGATTGAAATCACAACATTCAAAACAAAGGCACTCACAGTGTGAACTCCAGTGAAACTGAGAGTGACATCAGGTGCTCCAGAAGGGTAAGCATGTCCTGCTCTGTTAACAGCACCCGTCACACTGTGAGTGAGCCAATCCAGGAAAATGTGAAAGTCGGTAGTCAAATCCGGGAAGACGTGAATCTATCTGAAAATGTCCACTTTCATTTGAGATATTGACACGTCATATCTTTCAATGATGTTATGGTGACGGCCATAGAATTTCTTGAGGGATGAAATTGACATACGTTGAACAAATCCCTGACTGAGCAGCTCTTGGGACAGTATTTTTGCTCTGTTCAAAAAATCACTGTACAAACTACACGCTCGACAGTAACGAATCAACTGTGAAATGTACACTCCATAGGCTGGAGAGGTAGGTATATTGCTGCTAAGAAAGGGAAAGTTCACAATTGAGAAATTAAAATCATCCCGCTTGTCATATAGTTTAGATTTCTGAATGTGAAAGAATAAATAAAATTTAATGAATTTTTTACAGAATGTTCATAAAGATATATACAATGAATTTATGGGAAAAATTAAGGGGGTCCATTTGCCATGTGCTATTTGTTCCTTCATAATATTTGTTCCAAAGGACAAAGTATTATAGAATAGTTGTTCCAAAGGAACAAACATTATAGTATATGTTCTTAACGGAATAAATCTTGTGTAATAATTGTTCCAAAAAGAAGAGATATTATGACGATGTGAATAATATTTGCTCCCAAGGAACTTTTTCCATGCGGAACAAATATACTTTGACACATGGGCAAAAAATTATAATGCTTTAAAATGGATAAAACCAGAGAATCCGGAAAATCTGACAGAAATCCCAAAACATGAGAAGCGAACCTCCTTAAGCTATAAATTACGATAGTATACATGTACATGCTAGATCTAGTCAAAATATTTAAAAAAGTCGGTCACAAAATTTGTGAGACTGTTATGACATACTGGCGATCAACTCGTGATGGCAACCATAGAATTTACGGAGTGTTAATTTCAGGCCTTATATTCATATACATCCTTGGAAGAGTTTTCAAGTAAGTGATAATCATCTGTTTGTAAAGTTTTCATATTACTCAGAGGATCTGATCTGGCATATCGTATCAAGTCAAATTCAGTTACGCCGTATGCAGGGACAAAAAGACCATAAACTATAGGAAAGACGTACGACCACTTTTTTCACCAATTTCAGAACGCATGAAATCTTCTCCTTAACTGTTTTATCGGGTCATCTATTATGTATACAGCCATAAAAAATCAATTCAATTATTTAAACATCTAGCCATGAATGCCGCTCAAATCGGTGCTAGAGGCCGTCTAGAACTTACTATGAGGTATGAGTACAGCTCATTGTTAAAGGCCTCATGGTGACTTCAAGATCAAGAACAGCAATAAAAGCATTGTATCTGTAGAGACTTTTCTCACTATGAGTGCATTAGTTTTTAATGTCGTCTTTTTATTTCCGTGCATTGTAGCTGTCTCACGTCCTTGTTTTGTCTTTGTTTTTCTCTGTTGCCGTTTTTGCCATGTCTTTGGATTTCGATTTTTGTAGTCTTCGCTTCCCTTGTTCCTTCGGTATTTTACTGTCGTTGTTTTGGACATTGCATCTATAAACTAAGCCAGAGGCACTGAATAAATTGAACAAAAAGTATTGCTGTCATAATTGCAGAATACCCCGAACTAGCATAAATGTGTTTTTCATGAATTAAAACAATTAAACGACTGAAAGCAGTAATGTACTGTGCACTTTTTATTTCATATTTCATTTCCAGATTGAAATATATTATTTCAGTTTCATATATTTTATTTGATTTGTCTTGCATTTCATATATATATGCCTTTGTGAGCATTGCTTATTGTTTTGTTTCATTCAAGAATTAAGCACGCAAAGCAGCACAAGCATAACTCCTACAATACCAGAAAGCACAAACATTTCATATTACACTAATACCACACTAGGTGTAGAAAGTGGTAGTAAAGGTTATGCTTAATATTAGTGTTGTCATGGAAATTCATGGAGATTGATGTTGTCATTGTTACTGACGCACCGAAAAAATAACGTTGGTATTTTCATCAACGTTGTCGCAAAGAGAGTTTTTATTTCAGTTGAATGTAGTACAGTGGTGTGTTTTAAAAAGGAAGCATTACCTAGCAATGATTTTTTTTTCATAATTCCTTTAGTGGATATGATTATTTCTCTGTAATTTAGGCCATACTTTTACCTTAAATCTCTTTTAAAACTGAACATAAATGTACATTTATTAAGTGATTCTTTTTGAAATCTCATAAAAGTATCTAATGTAGTTGCTGCCTGGTTTTAATTTACTTAAAACACTTTCTACATAAAAGCAGTCTGTTCTGTCGCCCTAGTCTGATATCTTTACAAATAACACCATCAATGTAAGAAATGCTTGTGTCGTTACCCTGGTATAGTTTTTATAGACATCACTATGTTCATAATGTTCATAATAACTGCCAATGTTGTTGCCCTTTTTGCAGAGAACACCATCAACATAATAATAGGTGTGTTACCCTTGGGCCTGGTTAACGAAAGTGTCCTAAGATCAATCTTAGCTAAGATATATAATTATAGGTGGTCTGAAGTCAGATTTTCGTCTTAAGTCAGACCATTCTAAGACATAACATATGACAAATTTGTGTATTAAGACTATCTTAAGATATATCTTATCTTAAGACACTTTTATTAAACAGACCCAACAGATTTTTTTTCTTTTTCAGATAACACTATCTACATAATAATAGCCTGTGTTGTTACCCTGGTGTTGATCATCATCGTTGTTATACTTATCGTCGTTGTGTGCTTAAAGAAAAACAACAAGACAACGACATGGCCGCAACCATTCTTAGTTCACGAGGAAGGAAAGACAGGACCAAAGAAAACTACATTTATAAACACTAAAATGAATCTTTCTGTTCCAAGAACACCACCTCTTAACACTGTAATGCCAGAGACAAATTTATTTGACCTTGAACTACCAGATAAAGGACGAGGAAATCTATTACCTCCATTATATTCTTCCAATATAGACCATTCCAGTACGAATTAGTTATTGTATCATGTAAGATGAAACGAAATCTGTGAAACGTTTGTTGTAAAACGCCATTTTTATAATACAGTAGTTTTGTTATGGAAATTTGCACTTTGAATTTTTTTTTTGATGTGTCAGGTGAATTTTCATTTTAAAAGCAATTTATTAGTTTATTTTGTTTCATATTTGGTCGAGTTAAACAATATTTTTTTATTCATTTTACCAAAAGGTTTCCATATTATCAATATTTGATGTGCAGTTATAGTGCTTCTGTACAGAAAAGAAAATGTTGTAATAGTACTGATTGTAAACCACTTATTCATATATTAATAATTGAAACAAGGTTATTAGTTTTTCCATAATATAAAATTTAGCCACATTTGATTCTAATGGATATTTGAAATATTTATCTTTTTTAATAAACTCGGTAAATTTTAACTGTATTTTATACTAAAATATGTAATTTGCAGTTGCGAATTATTCTTTCTTTTTTAACAAAATAATGTATTTATTGCACTATTGCTGTTAACAATCCGTCTAAGGCTACATCATTCACCTCAGATGCCCTTAGTGTTAATTTAATAGGAATAGTGATTCCTATTAATAAATGTTAGTATATTCTACATAACATCAGACATATTTATGTCAAATTATATTATACTAAATACTTGAAAAAAAAATTAGCCATCAAAATCATAGTTATATAATAAAAAAATGACTCTTTAAGCACTTTATCAGTAGGTACTTTCATTAATTGCATAATTTGAGATCGGTACAGTAATTTTTTTTAAATACGCCAAAAACATTTATGGGTTTTCTTTCTGGTCCGACAGGTAATAAGACTACGCTCTTTAACTCTTCGAATAAATCTTATTATCTGTTGCGAATCATTCGAATATCTAAAGAGTGCAGTGTAATTCAGTATTCATTGTTTTAAGTTGCTTGTTACTCTTTTTATGTTCTATTTTGTTTTTCTCTCATTGACATTTATTTTCTATCTTCTTTAATTACGCTTCAAATCTTGAACATGATAACAATTTATATATTTGCAATATATAAGTCAACAAAGTAGCATTTTTATATTTGTTAGTTTTTTAACAGAAAATATTAGTAAGACATCCTAAAAACTTTATCCAAACAATATGTAAAATGCATCTTTCATTTCCATGTTTGCATATTTTGACTCCAGTTTATTTTTCATCATTAAGATTGTCTTGCGCTTGTTTTACATGATATATGAGAACAGAAAACAGTGAGTGATTGGCGTCTTTTAAAAACTGTCTTTGGAAAATAGAACGCCTTGATGGTTTATGAGTTGAAAATTGATATATTACACTAGCAGAACAGAAAGTTTTCATGTACTGTCATCAACTTTGAACAGGAACAAGTGCGTTGGGTGCATAGGGCTCTTTAGAAAAGCTCAGCGATATAAGCAACTTATCGGTAGTGAATCAACA
>MJUU01058220.1:58072-86715 GCA_002080025.1 Modiolus philippinarum
TTTTTTTTTAGGTTCACACTTTATCCAAGATTGCTGCCAGCAGGGAACATTGTTTAACATTGGACCACATGGGAAACACTAACAGAGGTCTTCTCCCCTTTAACTAATTAGGGATATTGGATTTATAGTTTAAATATATATATGGGATCATTAACATAAAATGTCTATGTTAATCAAGGGCCAGGTGAGCGATACAGGCTCTTGAGAGCCTCTTGTTTATATTAAGAGAGATTATACTGTATTGTGAGTTGTGTGATAAAATGAACTTACTCTTGCTTCAAAGGAGAAGATAATTTCCTAACATTTGAGATTGAGAAAAAAAGATGAAAGTATTATACTTTGAGCTTTGTTTGAATATCTATTTATATATTTTCAAATAAAATATATTAAAAAGATTATTTTTTGCAAATCGATTAATAATATTGAAAATATAATCAAGGTATATCATGGTGACTTCAAGATGAAGAACAACAATAAAAGTATTGTTCCATTTGCTTAATCTTACCATGTATTTATAGGGATTTTGTCCCATGTACATTTACTCCATATCCCTTTATTGTTCATTTATCTTAAGCCAGTATCATAGATATTAGAATCGAACCGTCAGTACAAAAGAATAGCCCATAGACAAAATAACATCGTAAAAACAAAGAAACAAAGACATCACTTGAATTGCACAGAAAAGAAAAAAGAAAAAATTGGTACACACATACAGATGAACAACAACAGTATTGTTGAAATATTAAAAGGAAACTCAAACTCATTTGCGATATTTGTTGTTTGATTAGATAGATTTTTTGATTTTTTATATATTTTTTTTATGGTTTAAACTTATTTTATTTGCATAAACAAATACAAATAGGATAAGACACGATCAGGAGCTGGCTTACGAGGTCGTCTCCAAATTACAATTAATAACAATAATTGGACATGCAAACTACTTACATTAACAAAATAAATAAGTCACATGTAATGATAAGTGTGTTTGAGTGTTTGCATGAGGAATCAGCTTAAAACAAAGTAAATTCATTAATCAATGGAAACGTTTACAGGCTTTAAGGGAAATAAAAAAAATAATGCAGTACAATATCATAGTCTTCAGGCGATAAATTGCTTAAACCCAACAATATTTTAGAATCTATATTATGAACGATCAAGATTCTTGAAATATTATTTATAAGTGTTACTCTTGCTTCATTATATAATGGACAATGAAGAAGATTTTGATCAACTGTCTCCTGATCATAACCACATTGACAAGACGGGTTTTGAACAATATTAACTTTATACAAGTCGCTATTTAGAAAAGACGATGAACATCGGAGCTGTGTAAAAATAATATATGTTCTCTTTTTAGGGCCACTATAAAAATGCTTCGGAACTGTTAAATATTGATCTGAANAAACTTAACCTGGTCACTGGACCGTGAAATTGAGGTCAAGGTCAAAAGCCATATGGCAGACGGACATGTACTAACCAAGACCAAGCTATATACCAAATATCATTGACCTATGGCTTGTAGTTATTGAGAATCAGACTTAAGCAAAAAAACTTAACCTGGTCACTGGACCGTGAAATTGAGGTCAACGTTAAAAGCCATATGGCAGACTGACATGTACAAACCAAGACCAAGCTGTTTTCCAAATATCATTTACCTATGGCTTGTAGTTATCGAGAAACAGACTTAAGCAAAAAAACTTAACCTGGTCACTGGACCGTAAAATTGAGGTCAAGGTCAAAAGCCATATGGCAGACGGACATGTACTAACCAAGACCAAGCTATATACCAAATATCATTGACTTCTAGCTTCTAGTTATTGAGAAATGGACTTAAGCAAAAAAACTTAACCTGGTCACTGGACCGCGAAATATAGGTCAAGGTCACATGATTTTTGGTCCGACAGATAGGGTTCGCTGTAAGCTACATATGGACCAAATATAAAGTTCCTACATCAATGGCTTCTGTATTAAAACTTGAGTTTACGCCGCCGTCGCCGTCGCCGTCGCCGTCGCCGTCATACTTTGCACGCCTATGTCTCGCTTTCGCGACTTTCGTCGCGGGCGAGACAAAAAAAATAATGCAGTACAATATCATAGTCTTCAGGTGATAAATTGCTTAAACCCAACAATATTTTAGAATCTATATTATGAACGATCAAGATTCTTGAAATATTATTTATAAGTGTTACTCTTGCTTCATTATATAATGGACAATGAAGAAGATTGTGATCAACTGTCTCCTGATCATAACCACATTGACAAGACGGGTTTTGAACAATATTAACTTTATACAAGTCGCTATTTAGAAAAGACGATGAACATCGGAGCTGTGTAAAAATAATATATGTTCTCTTTTTAGGGCCACTATAAAAATGCTTCGGAACTGTTAAATATTGATCTGAAACGTCAGGGCTATCAATATTTCGTATGTTTAAATCCAAGTTGTTCCATGATCTAATTGCAGATGGGAAAAAGGAGTCTGTAGTGAGGGAAAGTCTGCAGAAGGGGATTATAAGGCCATTGCCATTACGTAAAGGATAAAGAGTAGTTGATTGAATAGAAGGGGGTATTAATTCATTAAGATAATCGGGTGTTCTCTTATAATTAATTGAATAAAACATTTGTGATTTTTTTTTCTTTTCCTTCTTGCTACTTATGTTTCCCAACCTACTTCTCTGTAGAGAATTTCTGATCTAGTAAAAACAGGCAAGCCTGTAAACTAACTGCCTCCCTATGTAGACTTTCTAATTTTTTTTAGTTTACAATGCCACAATTTTCCAAAGCTGCGGAGTCATGCTCGAACAATGGTCTTATGTAGACAAAAATATTTTTTCTAAGTTTTTCTACCTAATCTAAATTTTAACTTGCGTAAAACATTTAATTGTTCAGAAACATTTGTAATTATATTGTTCACATGCATGGTGAATAAAAGGATATGGAGTAAATGCACATGAGACAAAGTCTCTACAAATACATGGTAAAAACAAGCAAAGGAACAACGCTTTTATTGTTGTTCTTCATCTTGAAGTCACCATGAGGCCTTCAACAATGAGCTTTGCTCATACCTCATAGTAAGTTCATAAGCTCATAATGTTCCACTTAACATCATTACTCAGTGTTACACCTAAGTGTCTATGCGTACTGCTGAGGGTAATATTTTCGACGTTTAAGACGAAATTTCAATTATTCGGAATTTCATTAGTAGTGAACATCATAATTTCAGTTTTATTCGGATTGAAACAAATAATCCATTTTTTCGACCATTCATCCAGTTTTTGTAGATCATAATTTATAACATCTGTAACATACAATAAATCAGTGTTTGAAAATCCAAATGAAGTGTCATCAGCAAAAAGTAGAAGTCCTCATTGCCATACTTTGTCAAATGCTTTGGAGAAATCGCAACTGAAACACGAAACAACATTTTTTTTCCTCAAGAGAATTTAGTATAGAGTTGTACATTTCTAAAAGTTGGTGAACAGTTGACCTAGTTGGTGAACAGTTGACCTTTGTTTGATACACAGTAACCAAGTTGTGTCTGATAAAAACCAATATGATGACTTATTACACTATATGCTTACGTACACAGTTCCGGTTCTTTACGATAATTCAATGTATGTTAAGTGTGGTAGGTAATGATATGAGATGGCAACAGATATACCAAGTATAGACGCATCTCTTTCTCTTTTTTTGTAAGTGAGACAGGATGGGCGTAGTAGGCGTATACTTTTACATATACATATATGTTTTATCAACGTTAATGATTTCATTTCTGGAGTACGTATCCAAAGGTCCAAGTAGGAAAGGTAATAGTGGATGATATTTTAGATTTTTACGTGTTTAAATTTTAGATATTCTTTTACTTTATTGGTTCCACCCCAGTGACACACTTGTCGGGTATACTAATTGCACGAATCGGTAAAAACCGAGTTAATAAATAGCAAAAAGATAATATTTACAGGTATATATGGTCCATTTTCCTTCACATATATATGTCAAGAAACAAACAACTTAAGCCGACATTATCAATCGAAAGAAAACCAAGCTTTGACATTAAAAACTAGATAAAGATTTATTCTTTACAAGACAGCAGGAAATAAAAAAATGTATAATACATTTTGTGTTCCTCGAGATTTTTCGGGGGGCTTTCAGATTATGCAGTTCTCGTAGTTACAGTACCTCGGTTTATGATACAAGAAAAATATGCGCTAGGAACAAAATACCGATTAAGGTTGTGTTAATGTTGAAGCTGTTACTTGTTGTTTACATGTATATAGTTCAAGTCTTGGTTATTGAACTCGAATAGCCCTTTCAATAAAGTGTTGTTATATTTTCCTGGATTGGAACTCCCCTTTCAAGTGGATGTATGAACACGGACGCATTTCATTTGGGCGCATTTTAAAAAATAGAGGTATTTCATTTGGGCGCAAGTTAAGTTTTTCAAATGGGTGCATAATAATTTACACATGTAGGTAGTACAGGTAAGTGATATATGTTACAGGTAATTGATGAATTTGTTGTGTATAAGCTGTAATTTTGTATGAAGTATAATTTGTAGGTTAATTTCATATAATTCTGGCTGACCCGAAAGCCGATTGTATTTGAAAACTTACATTATCTAATTTTAGTAAATTTTGTTGAAACTAAGGAGTATCTCCCTCATGCAAAGCTCTGTCCTTAGCTGATTTTGGCTTTCTATTTAGATCATATTTGGTAATTAGTTCTCTATCAGTTTTCAAACAATTTTGACTTTATGGTCTTCCAAACGTTTCGATTTTATCTGCACTGAAGAGACATGAGTTGTCGAAATGCGCATATGCAGAATCAAAATTTACAGTAACTTCGGTATTTAGTTATTATAGAAAAGTGGCCGTTCAAATTGAAATTTGTACGAAAATGACGGTAAAAATTATAATTGGTGAAAAAGACCCCAAAATACTTTGAACTTGAAATGTCTTCTGTTGTTGAATTTGGTTAACTTTTTAGAAAATCAAAAAGAACTTTTTTTTTTTTACATTTTTACGCCCTTGGTTTCCGGTTATCATCACAGAAAAACAACAACGGGACATTGGAACACAAACGGGTTAAGGATGGAATAGTGTTGGAGTGCAAACGATGAATACACTGAAACAATAGAAAAGTACGTCCAATCTCGGAAAATACAACTATAACACGACAAAGATGCAGATAATATAAGTACAAAACATTAGACATTAATCATAAAAAAGAAAGATACAATGAAAGCAGAAAAATGGGTTAGAGTGGGTTAGGGTTACAAGAAGAATGGGTTTGGATACGGTAGGATGGGGAGGGGAATAGTTAAGATCACGTTGGGGGTACGTTAGGGATTAATAAATGAATAAATATCTTCTTGCGTCCCAACACTCTCACACCTCTACGCTACCTGTGCTGTGCTCTACGTTCATGACGCTGAGAGACGGGACAGCAGGGATAAGTCTGGACCAAATAGGGGTATGGGCTATATAACTTTTATTCTTCTATTAAAGGGACATGTTAAAACATCCTGATCTATGTCTGTTTACAAGTAAACGGAATGGCAACTATTACCAACAGAACTAGCACTCTTAATCAATAAGTTTAATAATCAATCAATTAAGGCGAACGATAATATCGGGAGGGAAAATTGAGGGACTTTAACATAGACCTAACGAGTCCATAGAGGCCCGACTTATTTAGTATACCTTTTTGTTAATGCAACTTCTACCAAACCCCCAATCCCCATCCCCCAACCCCAACAGAAATTGATAAAAGAAACTAAAATGAATAAAAATCATTTCGATAATTTCGAAAGACGTCGAACGTGCTCATATTAGTTAAATATTGTAATTACAAAGAAAAGATAACAGATATTACCTACAAATTGCACTAAATTATAAGAACCCGCCTTTTTATTCCCGCCATTTTCGGTCTAATATTTTACGAAAGCATTTGGAGTAAATGAACATGAGAACAAAACACATATGTTAACTCCAACTGCAATAAATGTAATGAGCTTTATGACCATTTCGGAAATTAATTCCTCATCAGCAGCACTAGAACCCAAACATAGGAAATCCATAATTTCCGAAAATATTTAAAATGCATAAAACCAAATGAAATCCAAATAATTAGTAATATCAAATAGTAAGGACAAAACTACGATGGGAGAGTTAAATATTTCACGAAAGGATGGTTTTAGGTTTTAGAATTTACATAAATTTAGATAATAGTAATTGACATTTTTTTGTAAATATAATTTCCCTGATTGAGAATGTTATTTACTGTCTCCTGTGAAAAAAATTATCAAATTATCATTGGTCAATTTTTTGCGATTAGAAATAGACAGAAATGGCGGCAACTTGAGCCGTTTAGACAAAAACTTACATATTTTTCCATTATTGTTACATATTTCTTTTCTACACACAATGAAGAATCTATAATAATGTTAGTTGGTTCATAGTACAGATATAAGCCAAATATAGTATATAATCAAAATAACGAAGAATAACGTAGATACAATAAAAGGGTCGACCGATATATTTCAGCAAATCTGTCTTCGTCAAGCGTGTCGTGCGGAATGAAGGATTAGTTTAAAAATAATGATGTATTTCATACTGGTAAAACATCTTTGACATTGTGTGTACACTAGTAGCAAGTATATAATCTATACCTTCAAAACAGGTAAATAAAGTAAATAAAGATGACGTCATATCCCTTATACTAGGTTGGTGACCCCCTAATTTTTTTTAGCTTAATTCAAAGGCTTTGTTTATTGATAAAGTACAGATGGAATATCAAGAAGAAATCCTTGGGAGTTTGAATAGTACAATTTGTCTTTAAATTATTTATACTGCTAGTAGACGTATAATCTCCATCTTTATACGTGCCCCTTTATAAGTGCTAAATTAACCCAATTGCAGTATAATTTAGAATAATATGTATTTGTTACGATATAATTCATTTACTTGCGTTGAATAAGAGGATACCGACGAAATTCAGTAACTCTTAAATTGCTTAAAAAATAAATACGACCACTTAGTCCCCGGACCAAACAGCATATCTGCTCTGGAAAATGCTGTACTCATTGGTATAACAGCAATTTTTTTGTTGCAACAGATATTCATGCATTTCTAGCAGGTGATTTTCCGATTTCCCGTGCAAAGGTTCGAAAGCACCATTTTTAAATTGGCGCCTATGATTTCAGGAAATTTACCTCACAGTTGAAAACTCTATATAATTTAAACAGAAACAAAAATCATCTTCTTATAACATGTTATACGAAAATGTCGATAGATTTGATTTGAACAGTTCCTAAAGTCTGACCTTTCCTTGTTTTATAAGGCAACTTGTTAAATCACAACCAGTAATAGCATGGAAGGCAGGCAGAGCTTTACACAAGTTTAGTTTAAGCGTACCTATAATGATATGAGCTGGTAACTTTGCGCACCTTTAGACAAATGCAACCAAACCTCAACACCAATATCAAACTAAAGTGAACAAGGAGTACGAGAACATCAGTGTCAGAAGAATGAGCAATAATGCGTTAAAATCCAGATGATGCAGCAGCTGAGGCATGAAAGATCATTCATGTATCCGCTGCTCGACCACAATTCTATGTTAGGGGTTCCTTTAATATCAGCCCTTAGAATAGCCGTGGCATAGAAAAAACCACGGATTTTGACGTTGTCCGAGAAAGCTCACATTTATTTAGTTGGCAACCTTGTGTTTGGAATACGACAGGGGAAATAAGCACTTCAATTGCTGTATTTGCCATGAATATGACGCACTGGCTACTACTAGTCTGTGCTTTGAATATGACTCTATCCCCATAATGACTTTTTAGCTTTTCTTTTAGTCGATGAGATGGATAGCCTGGACTATCGACACCATCGATTTTATTTATCAAGAAACTTTTGAAGTTCAAACACCGCGCATTCGTGGAATTATGATTCATCAGTTTTAGAATCTAATTTTAAAATGCTTCTTGGTGTGGATAGCCTCTGGAGATAGTTGTCACAAGATTTGATGCTTCTCTCGGATACATATGCTTGGTGACATTAGCAGTGGTACTGAGCACCGATAGCAACCAGATCAGATCCATCTGATAAGTACCCAATCGCCGCAATTTTCAGCACTTGCACCTGCTGTTTATAAAACAACCGGTTTATTGCTTTACTTATGGGGTCTCTGTTTAATGCCACAATGCCGGTGATGGTACTATATAAACACATAGACTTCCAGTCAATGTTTGTAGCAGCAGACGGAGTAGAAGGACCATCAGGTATATTTGGCTTTTGTCCAAGCGAGTCCGTTGACGATATATTGTTCGTGCATTTTAATTTGACCTTTTCAATTGCTTGGATAAAATTTTACAGCATACACTATGACATTGAAGTTCTGCATCAGGTAAATTTTGTTTTTTAATGCTACTTCTTAGTTCCCTGTGGAGTGAATCATCTTGATCGCTGTCGATTCTGTCATTATATAATTGTAGTACAGTAGAAATGCCCTGCTTTGTACCAACAATTGTACTTCCTTGATGGGCAACATAATCCAGGTCAATCCACAGTTTGATACAACACGTCGCTTCTTTGTCGAAGGTTGCAAGAGTTTGCATTTAACCTTTAATCTGTCTGAGGAATCCATTACTTCGAAGAGTGTTGTTTCGGGTATATACAAAACGAAACGCAAAACACCACAGAAACATATAACCAGATCAAAACAAAGCAGGACAAACTTTGCAATTACAACCAACCAATGAAAAAAAAAGAAAATGAGTTGCTCCGACTCCACAAAAAAAAAGAATAAACAGAACCTAGCAAAATGAGCTAATTTGGATCAAACTGCACACTACATTGTCATTGAGAAATAACAAATCAAAGATATTATATTTCAATAAATTAATGCAAAAACAAAATATATTTCGATCAGCATTTTATTTTATGAGATACGACTAAGTTAAAAAAATCCTACACCATGCCCGATCGTTCATCAACTCCCATACGATCTGTACACCGTCTGGAAGACCAATAGCCCAACCCATCTTCCTTTGCTCTCCCTCGCTGGCACATCCCGTTTATTTAGGTGGGATTGATTCATTTATGTAGGGCTTACTGAGCAATATTTGGGAGACTACACAATTGTAGCTGACCGTAGGCTCATTCTGAATTTCACAGGAGCAGCTTCAACCAACTTGCCCTGGTATTTAAAAAAAACTACTCTATTTGGTAAATGAATATTAAAATATATATTCATAACAGTAACTTTAAAAACTTAGACCAATATAAAACTGTTTATTGTTTGAATAAGATCAGATTTAAGATGTTTAACGAATTAAATGTGACGAAAAACAAACAAACCTAGTCGTCTGAATCACATATGGACAACAGACGCAAGGACGAAAAGCTGTTCTATCTCGAAAGAAAGCTTAAGGCCTCTAAATATGATAATAGAAGTTGAAATCACAGACAAACGATTACATAAATTTTATATATAGTCCTTGGTGCTGGATTTGACTTTCTATTTCGATATTTTTGGACTATTTTTTGAATTGTGAATTTCCATATTATTTGATTTTAATGCTGCTGATGAGAGATTACTCCTTGAAAAACGTGTACAGCATAACGAATTATTCGGATTTCGTTTGGTTTTATGTATTTAAAAAAAAAATGAAATTATGGATTTCCTTTGTTTGGGTTCTAGTGCTGCTGATGAGGAATTAATTTCCGAAATGACCATACAGCTCATTAAAATTATTGCAGTTAGAGTTCACATGTGTGTTATGGTCTCATGTTCATTTACTCCATATCCTCTCGTAAAATACAGCATAACGAAATTACCTGTTTTTATGCAACTTCGGTATTTTTGTGTTTTAATCATTTCATGGATAAATTATTAATTCTCAATGAAGAATCAAAATGAAAATCGTCATAATAGAGTATTTTAAAATATAGATGTACTCCGTTCCTAAATATTTCAATGCCTCAAGATCTTTCAAACAACACTTTTAGATACAAAAATTCGATTTATATCGATTGTTTATGTCAAAACTGAAATTTTGGCTTATCAAACTATCAAATGTGATTAACGTATTACATTTCAAATGTTTAAAACATTTTATTATGACCTTAATGACAAATTAAGAAGTACAAGATAGCCATCTATTTCGGCTAAATGCATGTACTACAAGTAAACAAGATCATATCATATTTCTTGATACGTAGTAAACACGATCCTTACTAAATTCCCGGAAATAAGGAAGAACAGCATAAGTACATGTAAAAGGTTTTTCTGCAGCATGTGATCCAGTATAAACTAATTCAAATACAACATTTAAAGGATACAGCCTGTCAAAAGGAAAAGAACACCAGCTGAAACATGTACAAGTTTATTTTGCTATTAATTTTATTTACAACTGGAGAAACAATTTTCGGTAAGAAAACAATTTAATTTTTGTTAACGACTCAAGGTAGCTTGAGTCCTATAGAATTTTCATATGTCAAGATATTTTTAGTCCTTAACTCAAATAACTCAATACCGAAGTTACTGTCGTTGCAAAATGATATGTCTTTTTTTTTCTGCAATCAGTGTTTGAAAACTCGGACGATTGATTTCGTTATGTTGGAGTTATAATAACCTAAGAAACAAGCTTTTACTTCAACTACATATTAATACTGAAGAACTGTATAACAAACAAACCATATGTAAAAAGATCAATTACAAAGATTCTGACAGTTTCATTTACTGTAGTAAATATGCCCTAAATATTTGTTACAAAAACAGATGATGGTTTTCCAGTCTATTAGTTCATGTAAGTTAAAAACATAACAATTTCTCCCTGCTAAATGTTTGTTTCGGTAAAGTAAGATAAAGTAATTAAGCACGGAACTATGAATGAAAACTATGAATAATGATTAGGCCTAAGAAAATAAATTGTGTGTTTGGGGTAACATGGTTTTCAAAGTCAGGTAGGGTAGGTAGGAAAAACATTTTTTTAAATATTTTTTTTTTACATTGTAGTTATGGAGGAACATTTCTGACTTTAACAGTGCTTGTTGTAAAATAGGCAAAAAAAGTTAGGGTAGGCATAAATTTTTAGGTAGGGTCGGGTTACCCTAAACTCGCAACTTTTTTTTCTAGGCCTTACACAAACATGCTGAATATATTTTTTTCTAAACTACACAAAGAATAAATGAAGGCTTCTGAAGTTCATCCTCAGATAGTGATCATACGAGGATTATTATGCCTCATCACTGTATAATCACTTCCTACATTGTTTATATTTCGGTAGGTGGTTTTCGGAGTCTCTCTGGATATCTTCTCTCCTGAACATCAGTGATTATATTCGGTTCAGTTATCGGTTTATCATTGTAACATCAGTCTCTGAGTTTTGAGTTGTTTCAACACTTTAAATTGACGGTAACCTCGGTATTTTGTTATTTGCTCAATAAGAGGCAAATTTTGCGTATTGTCATTGTCCTCTGAAATTTTACTTGGTTTTATTTGATCGACATGTCTTCTCCAGGTAGAACCTAAGTCAGTTTTCACTTTATACATTAAAGGTCCATCAATTTGTCCTCCAATCCATTTTTGGTCTTTTCCCGTGTAGTCACGGGCTATAACACGATCGCCAACCTCAAAATATCGTGGTCTCTCAGTTCTAGATTTTTGAAATACGGTGTCCATCTGAGAATTCACTACAGTGTCCTTGATATCCGGACGCACTAAAGTTAAGCATGATCGTAAATCTCTTCCCATAAATAATTTTGCAGGAGTCTCTTTTGTGAGTGAATGCGGTGTTTTTCTATAGTTTAACAAGAAATTTGCAATTTTATGGTTCAAGTCCTTTGTTTCCTGTTTCATCGTACACATACTGTTCTTAAAAACTTGGATGAATCGTTCAACTAATCCATTAGTAGCAGGATGAAAAGGCACTGATTTGTAATATTTTATTCCGTTTTGCTTCATAAAATTTGTAAACTCTTGTGATGCGAACTGAGGTCCATTGTCTGATACTGCTTGTTTCGGAAGACCATTTCTACAAAAAATCATTCGCAAGGCTTCAATAGTTTTTGTAGACCTAGTTGTTTTCATCTGTATAACTTCTGGCCATTTAGAATGTGCACATACTACTACCAGAAACATACTACCCATAAATGGGCCAGCATAGTCAACATGAATTCTCTCCCATGGTGCAGAAGGCCACTCCCATGGATGAAGTGGTGCTACTTGTGGCATTTTCTGAGTAAGCTGACATCCGTCACAACTCTTGACAGTTTGTTCAATTTGACCATCTGCAATCACAGCACTTGTCACTGGCAAAGTTTCAAAATGAGTGATATGAAATATCTCTTCTGCATCTAAATTGTCAGAACCAGTACAATCAGAAACAGGCATTCTTGAAAGTCCATCTGCATTTGTGTGACGTTTTGTGCTTTAATACTCAATGTCACAGTTAAAACCTGGCAAAAATAATGCATACCTCTGCAGCCTAGCTGCTGTTGTAGCTGGAATAGCTCTGCTCGGACTGAATATCGAGGTGAGTGGTTGATGGTCTGTCACGAGCGAGAACTTGCGTGCAACAAGTAATTATAAAATTTGCGCACACCCCAGACAATACCAAGGGCTTCTTTATCTATCTGTGCATAATTTCGCTCTGATTTGCTTAAAGAACGAGAGGCAAACATAACTGGTCGCTCTGAACCATCAGGCATGACGTGGGACAAAACTGCACCAAGTCCAAAAGGCGAAGCGTCACATGCTAATCTCACAGGAAGCTTCAGATCATAGTGTGTTAACACTTGGTCAGGCGTTACCAATCTCTTAATGTTCTCGAAAGCGGTGTCACATTTACTAGTCCAGTTCCATTTTTGCTTCTTCTCCAAGCGCTCATTTAATGGACGTGCTTCAGTCGCTAAATTTGGCAAAAATTTACCATAATACTGCACTAAACCTAGGAACGAACGAAGCTGAGTAACATTTTCAGGCTTTTTCACCTTCAAAATTGCATCAGCTTTGTCATGTGACTTTTTCAGTCCCTCTGATCCAATTTCATAACCGGAATAAGTTATATTGTCCTTGAAGAAATAACACTTGTCAAAGTTAGCCCGAAGTCAAAATTGCTGAAGTCTACTAAGTACATTGCTCAGATTTCTCAAATGTTCTTGTTCAGTCTTACCGGTCACAGTCATATCATCAAAAATACATTTCACTCTATCTAATCCCTGCAAAATCTGATCTATGGTACGCTGCCAAATAGCAGGTGAACTCGCCACTCGAAACGGTAGACGTGTATACTGATATAAACCTTTGTGAGTGTTAATAGTAAGCAATTTCATAGATTCCTCGTCCATCGGTAACTGTAAATAGGCTAAGCATAAGTCTATTTTACTGAACTTTTGCCCAACTAAATTTGCAAAGATATCGTCGATTTTTGGCATCGGATACTGGTCTACTTGAAGATACGGGTTCAATGTCACTTTAAAATCGCTACATATTCGGACACCTCCGTCCTTCTTCAGAACGGGAACAATCGGGCTTGCCCATTCACTCACTTGAACTTGCTTAAGTATGTTTTGCTTTTCTAGTTTGTCTAACTCTTGCTCAACTTTAGGTTTCAATGCGAATGCAACTGGTCTTGCTTTCATAAATTTCGGTATCGGGTCGGGTTTAAGGTGCAACTTCCCTTTAATTCCCTTGACACAACCTATTTCTTCTTTGAATACTTCCTCATGACGTGCTAATATATCCTTTAAGGTAAGATCACATTTTGATTCATCACTCACTGAATTTAGAGATTTAATCATTCTTCAATCTAATCGGATGCTTTTCAGCCACTCTCTACCGAATAAAGCTGGACCACCACGCTTTACCACATATAAATCCAAATCTGCACATTGATCATTGAATTGCACTTGAACTTGCATAACTCCCAAAAATTGCAACTTTTCACCAGAATACGTTTTCAGAACTAACGATGATTTATGAAGCTTTTCTCCTTTAAAATATTTCATATAATCCTCCTCTGAAATTACAGAAACGCTACTGCCGGTATCTAATTTCATAGGAATAATATTTCCATTGACACACGGTTTAATCCAAATAGAATCATTTTCATGCGAATAAACACTGTAAATCCCAATATCGTCACTTTCATCATGATTGACGGCATGTACACGCTGATTTCTATTTTGCAGCTTATTACTGCTTTGTCTTCCTGAACGACATGCTGCACGGATATGTCCTTTACAGTGACACTGGTTACAAATACTGTCCTTAAATCTGCATTTATCTGCCAAATGATCTGTTCTATTACAACGGTAACATGAAGTCGGAGCTTGCGATGGTAGTGGACGTAATTGATTTCTTTTTCTACGGTCACCCCTCACTTTATGAACGGGAGTGTCACTCTGAATATTCCGCAATTCTATTACATCTTTAGTTGCGGTTGCAATAGCCACAGCAATTTCTAACGATTTATCAAGTGTAAGGTCTCTGATTGTCAAAAGTTTCTTTTGAATCTGGTCGTTGCGTAATCCACAAACAAATCTATCACGTAGGGTGTCATTTCAATTTTGTCCAAATTCGCAGAATTCTGTCAACTTTCTGAGTTCTGCAATATATGCATTGACACTTTCACATTCATGCTGTTTCCTTTTGTGAAATCGGAAACGTTCAGCAATTACAATTGGCTTTGGCGTTAAGTGGTCTCTAAGTAAAGTCACTAGGGTTTTATAATCCTTTTTAGGCTTATTTGGAGCTGTCAAGTTTCTCATTAATGTGTAAGTTTTACCACCAAGCAGTGTCAATAAAGCCGGTACTTTCTTTTCCTGAGCAATCTTATTAACTTCGAAATATTGTTCAAGGCGTTCAGTGTAACTAGTCCAAGTTTCAACAGAGTCATCGAACGGCTCTATTCTACCAATGATCCTCAGGCATTCTCAAAATTTAAACAAGAAAAACTCTCAGATAAAAATCCATCGGAGTGTTCTCAGAATTAAACTCGTTGACAATGTTATGTTGGGGTTATAATAACCTAAGAAACAAGCTTTTACTTCAACTACATATTTAATATCGAAGAACTGTATAAGGGACTGTGCAATATTTATCAGAGGGATGGGCCGGTACAAACATGGACGGGGCAAATACTTTTTTCATCCAAATAATTGGCGGGGTAATAGGTTTTTTTAAAAAGGCTTTTGGCGGGGCATCAACTTTTTTTAAAACTTTAGCAAGACTGATTCAAAATATGGTAAGTGTAAAAAAAATCTAAAGCTCCAGTTACTGAGAGTAAATATTAATGTGTCTTAGTATATCGGACAACATACATAGTCAAGTTTAAAAACTGAACTATCTTTTTGGTTATATCTCACATATCATTACTACTTTGTACCTATGATTAGTGCATATTTTTCTTACTTCATGTCAACTATCAATATATTTTCATTATATCTACCTTAAATCTGTGCCCTTCACTTTGTAGATCAAATTATGTCTGATCAGTATATTAGACAACTCACACAGTCATGTTTTAAAAGTAATATGATACTTTTGTTATTTCTCAAATATTATTGATACTTTGCATATACACAGCAGGCATATTTTTCTTACTACATACCAAGTTTTATTTCACTTTAATCAAAATATCCAAATTCTGGGCACTTTACTTTATAAATTAATTTAGGTCTTTAGGTACATGTACATAATTCAACATATACACAGTCAAGTTGAAAAAATTTATTTGTGATATTTCAGATATCACTGAATACTGCATATCAATGCTCAGTACATCTTTTTCTTATTTTATCCCAAATATCTTTACATTTCTGTGAAATTTAATCAAAATCTTGGGTCGTTATTACCTTGTAAATTAGATTATGTCTTATCGGTAAATAAGAGACAACATATGCGTGGTCAAGTTTTCAAATCCAACTTATTCTTTTCTAATATTTTGGATTTCTTTTGTGTTGAACCTATGCTCAACACACAGTTTTCTTACTTCAAGCCAAATTTCATTACATTTTAGAGACATTTATTCAAAATATGGACACTAATTAAAATTCAGATTATTGGAATATAAGACAACTTATGCAGTCAAGTATAAAAATCAAAATAATTTTCTTCTGTTTTCCCAGATATCATAGATACTTTATGCTTATGCTTGGTACATATGTTTCTTACTTCAAGCCAAGTTTCATTACTTTTTAGTGAAATTTATTCAAAATCTGGGCACTAATAATTAATATTCAAAGTATTGGTATATAGGACAACTTAAACAGTCAAGTATAAAAATTAGAATAATTTCCTTTTGTTTTCCCAGATATCATGGATATTTTATACTTATGCTTTGTACATATTTTTCTTACTCCATGCCAAGTTTCACTTCATTTCAATAAAAATTATTTAAATTATGGACACTTATCTTTGTAGATAAAAATTATGTCTTCATATTAGTAAATAAGGCAACAAAATGGATACACAGGAGCAACTTTGCAAAATGAAATAATTCTTTTGTGATTTTGAAGTTATAAATAATTATTTGTATCTTTTCATAGCACACATTTGTCTTACTTCACACCAAGTTTCAGTTAACTTTAATGAAAATTATTCCAAATCTTGGCACTTAACATGTAAGTCTTACCATAACATAATTATTGGACATCATATTAATAACTACAGTGATTCTGTTTGTTATAATATAGATATTATAAATAATTTTCACCTATGCTTGCCAAATAATTTTATTTTTAATTACATTTATTATGCCGGGATAACAACTTTTTTTGAACTAAGGTGAAGCGGGGCGAGTATTTTTTTTATAAAAAATTTTGGCGGGGCAAAAAGTTTTTTTTAAAATAATTTAAAGCTATTTACCGGCCCCGCCTCCAGATAAATATTGCACAGTCCCTAACAAACAAACCATATGTCAAAAGATCAATTACAAAGATTCTGACAGTTTCATTTACTGTAGTAAATATGCCCTAAATATTTGTTACAAAACAGATGATGTTTTTTCCAGTCTATAAGTTCGTTGAACTTTTAATGTTAGATAAAAACATAACAGATTTCGTTTTTTTAGCAACGTTACAAAGTATATGGAAAACTCTTACAGCAAGTTACCTTTCATATGGAATGACTATCAAGTAGATTTTCTTACTTTTCAATATTTATTATTAACTTAAAGTATACAGTTATTTCATGCCCTTGAAGGAAACAGCTATAACTATTGTCCCGAGGTGATGGAAATGACTTGCAAACTGTTGCCTGAGGCCAAAGGCCGAAGGCAACAGTTTGNAAGTCATTTCCATCATCGAGGGACAATAGTTATGCTGTTTTTTGAAACGGGGCATGAAATGACTGTTTTATTAACTTATATAAACAATAAAAAATGTTATATAAACAAATAAAAAAGATCTTGCCTTTAAAAGGGTACACAACTAGAACTTGAATGACGTCGCGCGCAATTATTTTGCGCATGGAATAGTTCGGCCGGAAATCGGTAAACAGTTAACTGTTCCACCCGACGTTAAAATTTTCATGAAAATAGTTTAAAATACTGCATATGAATAAATGTAACTATAAGTTAATAATTACGTTTATTCATATCCAGCATTTTTAACTATTTTCATGAAAATTTTAATGTAGGGTGGAACAGTTAACTGTTAACCGATTTCCAGATGAAGTGTTCCATGCGCCAAATAATTGCACAATGCGACGTCATTCAAATCTTTCCAGTTTAGGAAATGTTTATTATAGACTAGATTTTTTTAATTGTTTATTTAAAAGTTAATAAAACAGTTATTTCATGCCCCCTTTCAGGAAATAGCAAAACTATTATCCCTCGATGATGGAAATGACTTGAGAACTGTTGCCTTCGGCCTTTGGCCTCATGCAGTGACAGTTCACAAGTCATTTCCATCACCTCGGGACAATAGTTTTTGCCGTTTCCTTAAAAGGCATGAAATAACTGTATACTTAAGCCATCTGTTCACCAGGAAAAAAAATGTATGTCACCGTTTGATCAGGAGAGACATATTACGAAATAAAAGATATTTACATACAAAAAATAGCTAATTCAGGGCAAATGGAATAAAATATGATTCGAGAATTCCGCTAAAACCAGTGCTAGGGGCCGTCTCGAATGTTTTTTTTTAATTACAATAAGTAAGGGTTAGAGAATGATACGCCATGCTGTATGAAATATAGTGCGAGGAGCTTTAGCATGATAGAGCATGGCTTATCATTCTCTAACGCATTTGTCACATATTTACATTTCGAGTGGTTTAATCAGTGGCTGTAAATGGTTCTGTGTTAAGCTACTACATATAAGTAAAAGCCCTTTGGCAATAATCAGTTAATTGGCTTTCATCTACAATGAAATAAAATGTACTCAGTTTGTTTAATTTTTGTAAAACTATATAGAGGGTAATAAAGATTTACCCTGCCATTAAAATACCAGCTAATAGTGATGAAATTGGATAAGCAACAGTTGGTGTTAGGAAATCACTTTATTTGTATGTATCTTTTCTTGATCTTTTTAGGGGCGACCATTTGATTTTGAGGGGGGCTTGGAAGATTTTTTAAATAAATATTCTGTCCTGCAAAATTGTGGACTGAATAAATATTCTGGCCTCGACCCCCTTGAAAGTAAAAAAATAAATAATCTGTCCCCAGATTCTTTAGTATGTTATATATAAAATAAATTTTCTGGCCGCGAAGCGGCGAAAAATAAAATTTCTGACCCGCAAAAATTAGAAAATAAATATTCTGACCCGAACAAATCTTCCAAATCTCAAAATCGAATTGTCGTCCCCTTACAAAAGGTCTTCTTTCACCCCTCTATTTTTCACAGAGCAAACATTTTCTACTTTTTACATGTACCAAGTGAAAGATTATATCATTGTTTAAATATTGTTTTTAGACAATACATTCTTTAATGTACATTTTACAAATTTCAGTGGGTTTTTATGTTTTAGAGAAAATGCATGCACTTTTTAATCACAACTTGTACATAGATGCAGGCAATTAAAGAATTATCTGTCTGACAAAGATGGAAACAAGCAATTTGAATAATTTTAAACTAAACTATCAGACCTTCATAAGTAAAATGTACAGCAAATGATCAATCAAAACATTATCCTAACAAACAAACATAGCATATAAGTAATGCATGATAATACGGGACTTTCGAGGTAGGAACTCTCGTGTAATTTAAAGCGGAAACGATCCCCTCAAATACCAGGGAGACGGAGTGACTGGATTCTTGACACATTGAAATAAATATATACCACAAAAAAAAACAAAATATTTATGAAATTGAAGTGTATACTTATAATTGTTCCTTAATGACAATTCTTTAACTAAATTTTAATTGACGAAAAACAATTAACCTGAAACGCTACAACAGATTCAACATAAAGCTCCTTAGCTAAACAGTCTTCATTAATTAGTGATTCCCTTTCAATGTATTGATGTATTGACTTTTTTAGTACAGCATCAGAACTGGAATCCGGGTTGAACACGACTCAGAAGTCCCGTATTCTTATTGAAGTCTTTTTGGTTGATTCTAGGAAACATTTCCTCGTTGTTTACCTTGGCCATACATCTTGAGGTTATGCAGAAGTAACGCCTTTTCAAGAAGTAACAGATAGTCATCTATTTCGGCTAAAAACTACAAGAAAACAAGATATCATATTTTCTTTTTTAGAATTTAGATTTTCTATTAATAGTAGGAGAAGTAGGAGAGTGACAACAACAACGAAAAGGCCGGGAATTATGGTTAACAATAATAAAGATATTAAAGGTATAACAATTGATGATTGAGATTATCTTATTTCACAATATGCTGATGACACATCTTTAATTCTTGATGGATTCATTAGACGCACCCCTCCTTACTCTGCAAAGGTATGCTGACATGTCAGGCCTAAATATTAATATAGAAAAAACAAAAGTTGTGTGGATTGGGAAAAAAAGATATAGTAAAAATACAATATGTTCAAAGTGGGATTGGAATGGGGTTCCAGCAGATTTACTGGCTAGGGGCCGTCTTGAGCTTGCTATGAGGTATGAGTAATGCTCATTGTTGAAGGCAATCATGGTGACTTCAAGATGAAGAACAACAATAAAAGCGTTGTTCCATTGCTTGGTTTTACCAAATATTTGTAGAGACTTTGTCTCATGTGCATTTACTCCATATCCTTTTATTGTTTACTTTATTGTGAATAGAATTCTCTGTAAACTTAATTCAAATGGAATTTTAAACTATTCTCAAAAGAAATAGATAATACATTAAAGATATGGGCAAATGAATAAAAAATACCGAAATTACTGTGAATTTAGTTTCTGCATATGCGCATTTCGACAACTTGTGTCTCTTCAGTGCAGATAAAATCAAAACATTTGGAAATCCATAAACCGAAATACTATCTCATATTGGAAAAAATCAACTCTTATTAAAACTCTGATAATATCCAAGCTAAATCATTTATTTTTTACTTTACCAAGTCCAAACTCTAAAGTTATTCATCAATTAAACTAAAAATTGATTGAATTTATATGGAATAATAAACAAGATAAAGTGAAAAGGGAAACTCTTTCACATCCATATTGTTTAGGGGGACTTAAAATGGTTAATATTCCTGCTTAAAACTAACGTGGATTAGAAGAAACGAAACTTTCTAAACTTCTTACACTTTCAAAAAAACTTAATTTGAATGAAATATCATATTTTGGTCCTGCTCATAAACTGAAAAATATCTTTTGGCAGGAAGTATTTGATGCATGGAATAATCTACCAGCAAAGTATACATTTCAAGATAAAGATAATCCGAATTCTTGTTGTCCTTGGAATAATAATAATATAAAAGTAGACCACAAGACAGTGTTTTACAAAAACTGGACAGTAAATAGGGTATGGCTAGTAGATGATTTGGCTGATTCACCATGAATTCTTTTAAAGTCTTTTTGAAGTCCCTTCTAATGGTTTCACTGAAAGATATAATATTGAAACAAATTTTCTTACATATCAGGGCATGATACAATCAGTTAAGTCTTATCTTTAATCATTAAACATTACAGTATGAAAAAGAAAGGAAAAGGAGTAAATGTCTCGGAGACAACATCCCATCTGCCAAAACACAGTACCTAGAGGTTACCGTACGGTCTTCAACACAATGAGGAATCTCACACCATATAGCAAGCCCTAAATGGCCTCAAAAAGTAAAAAAAAAGTGAATAAATCAATGGAAACAAACCACATCAAATAACCCAATATCAAGAAATCAAAATTTTATAAGAAGACAAGGACAGGCCAATGACCAACATATTCCTTACTTGTGACAGGCGCAAATATTGCGGTAGGGTTAAACTCGTTTTCTTGGATCCAAACTTTCTCCCTGTGTGTAGTGAATGGCTAAAAAATAAATACACAAAAGACTAACAGTAAAAACGATTTTAGTAAGGTACATGAACCACTACTTTCACAAAAAACTTTGATTACTGGGACACCACTGATCGGTCGAAATCTCGTGAAAATCCTATTAATATCAATATAATTGAATGTTTGATTATTTCCAGGACTTGACTGCTTACAATGTGTAAGTGTGAAACTTCAAGGTGGCGTTCCATTTTATGTCAGAGGGCCTGTAAATTCTGCAATAGAAGCCTTTACATCTGCAAACTGTGAATCTGCCAAATCCGACTCTTCTCATGGCGTAAAGCAAAGAACCTGTCCTAGTAATATAGATGATCAGAAAGTATACAAATGTGGAACGTTTACCGGAACTGCTAAAGTATCAATTATCATCACAGGTAATATTGTTTACATTCATAGATATCGAAAGATTCATATGCCTTGCAGGATCTTCAGTTATTCAAATAAGGAAAACGACACGCCTAATTAACATTTTACAGGACATGTTCATTTTCGCCACATAGCAGTGGTCAAACGATTCGTTGCAGTTTGTTGAATATATTGCGAAACTAAATGTCTTGCAGCTTTCTGAAGAAAGTTCGGGGATATTGTTTTGGCCTCCGTCAGTCCGTCCGTCCGAAACCACACGAACTACTCCTACATTTTGGGGATTAGGGTTTTTTACTGTATTCTACTTGTTATGGGTTTAATTCGTATGTTTATTATCCCCGCACTTTCGAATGAAAGTTCGGGGATATTGTCGTTGGCCTCGTCCGTTAGTCCGTCTGTCCGTCCGTCCGTCCGTCACAAATCCTTGCGACGCGAACTCCTCCTACATTTTTGGGTTTAAGTTTTTAATTTTGTTATAGAGCTGTTGCATATATGCTGCAGATGCGCAATAAGCTTTCGGATTTTTTATATTGGTTTTGGTGCAAACAAGAGGCCCCAAGATGTTCGTTTTGACACATATGGCATGCGACGCGAACTTCTACATTTTTGGATTTAGGGCTTTAATTTTGTTGTAGAATTGTTGTATATGGTCTGTAGATGCGCAATTAGCATTCGGATTTTGATATTTATCTTGATGCAAACAAGAGGCCCCAAGATGTTGATTTGAAAAAGACCACAAAATGTGGATTGTGACACATATGGCATACGACGCAAACTCATCCTACATTTTTGGATTTATGGATTTAATTTTGTTGCTGAATTGTTGCATATAGTCTGTAGATGTGCAATAAGCTTTCAGAATTTTGATTCCGGTTCCAACTTTGGTAAATTTTTTGAAAATGTCAAAGACTGATATTTTTTGACATTTTGGCATATAATCTTACATTTTGGCAAGTATTTGGAAAAATAAAAATTCTGAAATCTTAGAATTCTAAAATGTATTCCAATTTTGGTAAATATCCTGAAAGTCTCAAAGACCACTTATTTTTTGGAATTCTACCTAGCAACCATACTTTTAGCATTTGTTTTGATAAGGTTAATCATTTTCACCAATTTAATTTCAAAAATATTTGATTCCAATTTTGGTAAATTTCCTGAAAGTGTCAAAGACCACGTATTTTTTGGAATTCTACCTAGCAACCAAACTGTTAGGATTTGTTTCCATTAGGGCAATTATTTTCACCAATTGGATTTCCAAAATTAGTTGATTCCAAATTTGGTAAATTTCTTGAAAGTGTCAAAGACAACGTATTTTTTGGAATTATACCTAGCAACAATACTGTTAGGATTTGTTTCCATTAGGGCAATCATTTTCACCAATTGAATTTCAAAAATATTTGATTCCAATTTTGGTAAATTTCCTGAAAGTGTCAAAGACCACGTATTTTTTGGAATCCTACATGTAGCAACCAAAATCTTAGGATTTTTCCATTAGGGCACTCATTTTCACCAAATGAATTTCAAAATTTCTTGATTCCAATTTTGGTAAATTTCCTGCAAGTCTCATAGACCACTTATTTTTTGGAATTCTACCCAGTTACCATACTGTTAGGATATGTTTTGATTAGGGCAATCATTTTCACCAATTGGATTTCCAAAATTAGTTGATACCTCCAAATTTGGTAAATTTCCTGAAAGTCTCAAAGACCACTTATTTTTTTAAATTCTACCTATCAACTATATTTTTAGGATCAGTTTCAATTAGGACAATCATTTTTAACAATTGGATTTCAAAAATTCTTGATTCCAATTTTGGTAAATTAACCGAAAGTCTCAAAGACCACTTATTTTTTGTAATTCTTCCTAGCAACCATACTTTTAGCATTTGTTTTTATATGGTCAATCATTTTCACCAATTGGATTTCCAAAATAATTGATTCCAAATTTGGTAAATTTCCTGAAATTGTCAAAGACCACTAATTTTTGGAATTCTACATTGCAACCATAGTTAAAAAAATTGTTAGAGTTAGAAGAAACATTTCACCACTTTGATTTCCAAAATATATGATTCCAAGTTTGGTAAAATTCCTGAAAGTCTCAAAGACTACTTATTTTTTGGAATTCTGCCTAACAACCATATATTCTTTAATTCCTTATGGTAAAAATAGTGACTGTCAATAGTTTAATTTCAAAAATGTTAAGAAAAATTATACCCAGGGTCAAACACGGGTGCGGGGATCACTGTCGTTTCCGACAGTCATTACTCTAGTTATATTATAGGGAAACGGGACAGAGGAAGGGGAGGTTTTGGTACCCTACCGCTGGCTTTTGCTAGTGCCGGTACTAAGTCCGACTGTCCCGATTCCCTATCGTTGTTTACGTTTGTATTTTGTATTTTTATTTTTATTTTTGGGTTTTTCTTGTGTAGTTCCTTGTTACTTTGTGGCATGTGACTATGTTTTTCAGCCATTGTAGGTGTTTCCTGTTATCTTTTTTATTCTATTTTTATTTTTATTCAGTATAGAATTGTTGCACATATGCTGCAGATGCGCAATAAGCTTTCGGGTTTTTTATATTGATTTTAATGTAAACAAGAAGCACCAAGATGTCAATTTTGACACATGTTGCATGTGACGCGAACTCCTTCTACAGTTTTGGATTTTGGGATTTAAAACAACAAAAACCGAAGTTAGTGTTAAATTTAGTTTCTGCATATGCGCATTTCGACAACTTGTGTCTCTTCAGTGCAGATCAAATCAAAACATAGGAAATCCGTATACAGAAATGTATGTTTAATTTGATAAAGAACAAATTACCAATAGGATCAAAATATGTATTTGTTACTTATAGTCTGTAGATGCGTATTAAGCTTTTCCTGCGGTTTTGTGTCTGCTTGACATTCAAATTGCACTTGTCTTCTTGTTCTTTTTCTCTTTACATGAGCACATTTTCCAACAACGTCGACTTATAAAACCGTGTCTTTAACTCTTGACACCTATTATATGTGCCAGATAAATTCTGAAATTAACGTAATACTCAACATTCAAAAATCCTGCACTCGAATCTAATGACGTCATAAAAAGGGGACGTAACTCCAGTAAGTAAACAAAAGTCAGGAAGGTCAAATTTTAGATCAACGATTTCAGTGTATAGATAAACACAAATGAAAAGCCAGAGTAAGCCAAGTAAATAATTGTGTAATGTAATATGTTTTGAATTATTTAGTGTCAACAGAAATCCAACGTTATGCTTGATAGTACGAAACATGATGTCCAATGTCAAAATGAGCAACTGCCCGTTCGTGTTGGCAGGGTAAGAAAACAAATCAAACACGGGTATGTCTGCGAGACAAGGTAAATCGCACACACCCTCGGGCAAGATTAGGTATAGTCTCTGACTCTTCGAAACCTCGTCAGAGACAACCTTAATCTTACCCTTGGGTGTATGAGATTTCATTGTCTATTGTAAGTTTCCAAATAAAATCGATTTTCGGGCCAGTACCAAAGTACTGCCCTACTGGGTTGGTGAATACCCTCGGGTACTAACCAGCAGGGATATCGACCCAGTGATAATAAATACCGAAGTTACTGTAAATTTACTTGTACTTTATGAAATGTTACTCGCTAAAAATATACATGTACTTTGTGTTTGCTACAATATTGCAACCGGCTCTGTCAAATTTTCATCTGATAGAGGGTCTCTATCTTGTTCAACAAAAATAGGAAATATAACACATTGTAAGGTCATGAGAAGAATGTTAAGCATACAGAGTTGGTGTGGCCTGTATTTCTATTATTGCAATACATCAGGGTAGTTCAAAGTACCCTGTAGATTATTTCCAGTTATAATCAAATATTATATATCTATTTCAGTATCTGTCAAGGTAGTGATAAGAAATTGTTTCTTGGTGGATAAGAGCTTTAAAGAAGGTACATGTACCAATAAATTGGCTGTTGTCGATAAACAATTGGAGGCAATATCAAGTGGTATTAGTACGTTCACGCTGAATGTTGCCACACTAAAAGGGCGATTTTGTATCAACAAAACAACCAGAAACCAGTTTTCAGCTTGGATACTCGTCATAATGTTTTTCATAGCATGTGGGAGTGAGAAACACATTATTTAAAACGGTTCAAACCTTTCTCTCCCAATTGACAGTTTTACTTTTTCACCATTTGTAATGAAATAACAATTTGTTTGGATTTGTGTTATATATGGCACTTTTCAAAATGTGTTGTTATCTTTTCCTGGATTTGAACCCTCCATTCAAATGGAGTCACAAACACTCTTCGCTTCCGTTTATTACTCGTACGGTTGGCTAATAATACACAACTTAAACCCAGAATACATTTTAATTATAACAAAATTAGTGCAGTGTCACAGTAAACAATGACATGTTAATCTAAAATCCGAATTAACTGATATTTTTTTATGATTTTATAACCCAGTATTTCTGTTAGTTGTTTTAGAAGTCGCCAACCTCACTAGTATCATAATAATATTAAGGTGATAGGTACGTAAATAGCAATGTTTTCGATTTTTGATCAAATTTAACATGCAAATGCATTAAATTGAGCTGGTTATCTTAGTGAAAGAAAATCGATTTTAGCCAATTTTATGTTCGAAATATGATCGATTGAAAGTTCACCCACTTCCGTTTTTTATATAGGATCACCGAATTCATTCCGCCGATATAAATAGTTGAATTTAAGATAACCTCACCAAAACTGATTTTTCTCGGTAAAACCGGCCGTCAAAATAGCGACGTCGTCGATAAAAGTTCCGATTTCAGGCATGATTTGAATAATGAAGCAGTATTCAGCGTTCTATTCCATGAAAAAGAACCCAGTAATCATATGAAAAAAATATATCAATAAAACAGAAATTTCTTTCTCAACATCATATATTTTTTCAAAAAAAAAATTGTAGAGTACGTTCATCGTTAGGGGCGTTGATTTACGTACCTGTCACCTGAAGAGAATAAGAAAATGGGATAAATTCTGAAACCCCTTTCTCTGTATAGATTTCTTCCTATTCACAGTCTCAGTAAAATTACTGACGGTCGATAATTCTGAATCTTTTTATAAAGGTAGTTGCCATCTTTGAATAAAAAGTAATGAAACTTCTCAATTAATAGGACGTATTAAAAGTTTGACAATAAACAAGAAAAAATAATAGGCTAATGCACTTGATTTTTAGATGCAAGCATTTTAAAATTTGGCGTGAAATGTCCTTTTCTATGTTTTTCATGGGCTTTGTATAGAAATTTATAAGTCTCAAAAATAAAATGAAGGAGTAATGTCAATTTCGGTATCATGTATCTGATATTACAGCAGAATTACTTAGTTTGCCCAATAGTGTAATGTATGACAACATCATCTTACATATAGGCAGTAACGACTGTACCGCGAGTTCATTTGATGTTACGACCTTTCAGGATGACTATGAAACTCTCGTTAAAGTAGCTAAAACTAAATGTGAAAATGTTGTCATTTCTTCATTATGTCCTAGATTAGACGACAAATTTGGAAACATAACTGAAGGTAACAGTGTACTGTGTAAAATTGCTAACAATAAAAATTGTTTGTTAATTGAAAACGATGAAAGTTTCAGACTGAAAAATGGTGCTGTTAACCCTTTATTATATAACAACCATGGTATACATTTAAATCGAAAGGGTACGAACAAATTAGCAGAGAACTATGGAAGTCTATTTCTGTCATCGAGATAAATTACTGTCGCTATAAATTATCGCGACGAGTCGTGATAATTTGGGTATTTTGTCGACATAACAAACGAATTATCGCGATAATTTCTATGAAAAGACAAGATAATTATATTGACTAGTAGAGATAATAATATGAATTATCACGACTTTTAGAGAGTCATTGCCTACGGAAGCGTATATTGCCCTCATTTTAATCCTTATAATTCAAAATCGCGATGAAATTTTTTACGAGAAATTGCCTTATTTCTCATAAAAGCGATTTATTTTTTGCAACAAAATGCCTTAGAAAGCATTAAGTCGCTTTATTTTAGTCACCTAAATAATATGTTGCTTTAAAAAACGCGACAATTTATTAAATCGCGAAGAATTATGTCGACAAAATCTTTAGTCAGTAAAGTTATCGTGCAATAATTCTAAATTGCCTTCTTTTTCGCAATATATGGTCTTCTAAAGCAACAACTTAATTTAAATTAAGGCGAAATAATGAAAAGTTTCCAGCTATATCGAGATTTGATAGGCCATTCATATTGGTAAAGCTGAACACGATTATCCAAATTTCACTAGAATCAGGTCAAAGGTCAAGGTCACAGAGGTCAAAAGGTCAAATTCTGGATTTTGCTGTAGCTCGTTAATTACAATTGCTAGAGGCTTGATATTCTATATGTGAATAGATCTAATGGAGCTAAGTACAAATCCACAAAAAAATTGTCATAGGTCAAGGTCACTGAGTGCAAATTTGAAAATTTTATCAAAAACTTTAACATTGCCTATATCTTTTAAACCAGATGTGATAGGACCTTCATATTTGGCCTGTTTATTGATCATGTAAAGCTGAAATCAATATGCAAACCTCACTAAGGTCAGGTCAAAGGTGAAGGTCACAGAGGTCAAAAGGTCAAATTCTGGATTTTGCTGTAGCTCGTTAATTACAATTGCTAGAGGCTTGATATTCAATATGTGAATAGATCTAATGGAGCTAAGTACAAATCCACAAAAAAAATTGTCATAGGTCAAGGTCACTGAGTGCAAATTTGAAAACTTTAACAAAAACTTTAACATTGCCTATATCTTTTAAACCAGATGTGATAGGACCTTCATATTTGGCCTGTATAT
>MJUU01058220.1:99100-129030 GCA_002080025.1 Modiolus philippinarum
ATAATTGGACTGGTAGTTTCTGAGAAGAAGATCTTTGAATGTGTTTACCCATAGAGTCCAATGTTAAAACTATGTTCCCCGCTGGCGGCCATATTGGATTAGGTACGGACCTGTTGAATACTAATTTGGTCATAATTGGACTGGTAGTTTCTGAGAAGAAGATCTTTGAATGTATATTCCATAGGGTCCAATGTTAAAACTATGTTCCCCGCTGGCGGCCATCTTGGATTAGGTACGGACCTGCCTGATAACTATTTTGGAAGGGACCACCTAAGGACCATTGTGATTAAGTTTGGTTATAATTGGACAGGTAGTTTCTGAGAAGAAGATCTTTGAATGTGTTTACCAATAGGGTCCAATGTTAAAACTATGTTCCCTGTTGGCGGCCATCTTGGATGAGGTAGGGACCTGCCGGATATCTTTTTTAAAGGGGACCACCCAAGGACTATTGTGACCAAATTTGGTTCCGATTGACCCAGTGGTTTCAGAGGAGAAGATCTTTGAATGAAAAGTTTACGCCGGACGGACGGACGACGGACGCCAAGTGATGGCAAAAGCTCACCCTGGCATAGCCAGGTGAGCTAAAAACACAAACAGGGACAGTGAATTATGAAACACAAGCAGGGACAGTGGAGTCCGAAACACAAGCAGGGACAGTGCACATAAAAACCCATAACAGGAACTATGCACTACATAACACAAACAGGAACAATGTACTACAAAACACACACAGGGACAATGCACTACAAAACATGGACAGTGCATTACAAAACAAAAATTGGGACAGTGTATTACAAAAGACAACCTGGGTAAGCACACTACACAACACAAACAAGTACAGGGCACCACAAACCCCAAAACAGGGACAGTGCACTACAAAACACAAATAGTGCACTACAAAACACAGACAGGGACAGTGCATTACAAAACAAAACCAGGGACAGTGCACTACAAAGCAGAAGTATACCCAAATTCATGATTTCATAGTACTTGTTCCAAGAAATATATCATCATATATTTTTTAATTGTTCTAAGTAAGTTTATTTTAACTCTTAATACATACTTATTCATGTTAATTTTACAGGTAACTCAAATTTTAATTTTTCTTATTTGCAATAAATCTTTCATAAGCAATGATCACTACACATATAATGAATTGTGACATTGAAATACAGACACAAAACAATAAACATGTGCTAAAGATTTGAACTTGCTATCAAGTGCTCATTTCATGTTGATAATGACATAGTGACCAAGTCCAAGATACAGCATGTACACATACAGACTGTGGTTATGGTCACATATATGGTGAATGAAAAAATATGGAGAAAATGTACATGAGACAAAGTCTCTACAAATACATGGTAAAAACCAGCAAAGGAACACTGCTTTTATTGTTGTTCTTCATCTTGAAGTCACCATGAGGCCTTCAACAATGAGCTTTTCTCATACCTTATAGTAAGTTCAAGACGGCCCCTAACACCGGTTTGAGCAAAATTCTTTGCTAATTGTCGAACAATGCTAAATCCATATCTTTCCTGGTCATGGATGCGAGGTTGTCAACAATCATTAATTAAACTGGCAAAGTGCTCTTACAATCACGGTCATCCATTTCCCGACAAAAGCACTAGTGTCTTAAGCTAGTGGACAATTACAACATATAGACAGACACAGGGCACTCATCAAGTCAATTGTAAGAAAACTGGCCATTACAAAACAGCGAGATGTGGGCATTTTTTTTTTAAACTAGAAGTTCGCCATTTCAATGTTGTTAACAAACTGAAATTTTATTCTATTTTGGAAATTCTTTCATGTTTTTACTGTTTTTACTTTCTTTCACAAATATTTACACAAAACATATGCTGCATTTTGATTTCAATCAATGAAATGAGATAACAGTTTTTCTGAGAAACAAAAACAGGGTCATTATGGTGATTGATTTAATCATACTAGACTAAAATTAGTAAGCTCAGTAATTCTCCAAAAATTTATTGGTTGTCGTTAGAAATGGGACCAATTTTTGGCCTGGGAAAGATGGATAAGAATCCCTGCAATTAAGCCTATCATTTTGGAAAAATTAGTATCAAATTCCTTTTTTTAATTTTCTCAAAAATATGCATGTGTCAAGTCTATCATGGTAATTTACATGATCAAGTTATAAGTTACAATTAAAATATTTACTTGACAGTAACTGAGTAATGGTCTTCTTCATCTTCACACAGTAATATGTCCTCCAAATTCTCTTTGTGGTGTTCCAATATGTACCTTTGGAGAATGTCTGAAATCATATGGACATAGGAAACATTATGTAATTTTTCAACAACTTCTAAAATAAAACCTACATTAACTCACTATATAATCTATTTAAAGTTCTTTTAACATGAAATTATTTTTTAGATACTGTTCTCATTAATTGGGCATGTTACAATATATAGATGTAATTAGGGATTACCTGTAATTACTAAAACAAGTGTGGACCCTTAATGATGTCTCGCTCGTAAAACAAGTGTGGACCCTTAATGATGTCTCGCTCGGCTCTCCTTGGCTGCTAAATTGATGTGAAAATTTGTGTACTACAAATACCAACCTATATACTAAATATCACTGACCTACCACTAATAGACCCAATCAAAAAAACATAGAATGAAATGAAAATTAGTGATTTATTTAATAAGACCTATTGTAAATATTTCATAAAAATATTTGCATTTTGTTAGTGTGTTAATTATAGGCAATTAATGCAACTATATATATTATCTTCAAAACAGAAAAAAATGTCCTGTGGTTGTTATTGAAGTTTTGTCGTCTTGGGTCACATGGACCAGACCCATTGATTTTAAAGCTCCTCAGATCGTTGTCATTGCTTGATTTTATTAAAAGTAGGTATAGCTTTTGTATTGTATTTCATTTTTAACGCAAGGCAGACATCTGATCTTTTGTCAGTGTTTGACACTAAGCTTATGACTTGTTGGACCAAACGACTACAAAGTGCCTTCATTCATTTGTCCTTAAAGAATTTACCAACCCAAAAATAAACAGAGCTTTGTGAAATCTTTCAAAAATTTGCTATCTCAAAGGACTCCCAAATTACAAAATTACTACTCTTTCTCCCAATTTACTATCCTGAAGCTAGAACCCTATTGGTTGCTTAATCTAGGTACCAATAGTTAGTTACTGGTTAATGAAGGTAAAGTTTCCAAAACTCTTATGATATTGTTCCAATTTATTCTTATTTATTTATTGTTGGGGATCTTGTGCATTGTTCACATTTTAAATTCTTTATATAACTTATCTGGATTGGCCAATTCATTATGTTACAAGAGAAGATCAGCACAAGCTATGTTTATTATCTAATCATCTGTGAAATAATCTGATTCAATCATAGTAGACCAAATTATCTGTTGTTCCTTTTTATCATCCTATATTTACTTATTTGACTTTTTATCTCTTATGGTTCATCATAACAATTCATGCTTAAGTCCACATTTTTGGAGGTAAGTTTCAAATTATTATAAACATGATAAAACAATCTAAACAATGTTAAAGGCTGACACTGCATAGATATGTAAAATTTTCATCCAGTTTTAAAAAGAATCATTTCAAAAATTGTTTTGTTTTGCTGTGCATTTTTTTTCTCTGTCTTCATTGATTTGATTGACAGGCAGATCAAGGGGGTCTGGGTTGTTGCAGCCTAATTTTTTGGACGTTATGGCAAATTATTGACAGGAACCCCAGTTCTTTTCCCTAAAATGGCTTTCACACCCCTTTTGCTCCAGGGGCAACCTGGTTTAGTGATTGGGAAGGATGTTTCATCAATGAAACAATCGCCCCAACAGCATTACTGTCAACTGGCCATTTTTCTTGGCAATGGGCCATGGGCTTATATCAATGGGCCAGTTATGTATCGGGTGCATTGAGTTCTCAGTGGCCTAAAAAAAAACAAGTAACATTAACATTAAATAGTGAAGGTATTTTTTCCTGATCAGAAATACAAGGTATGCAGAACATTTTGTCACTTTCATAGTACAACAAGAGCCACATTTAAAGCTAACGATCATGAATTTTGCAACTTATGTCAGTTCCTGAGCAGATTTTGACAGTTCAGGGCTATCAGTACTCCATTTCTGGATTCGAAGACACGGATGTTTTTTATATTGCTTGTCTCTGAAATCCAATAACATGACATTATGTCCTTGGACCATATCAAGCAAGTAGTTCTATAAGGGAAAAATTTTTCAGGTACCCCCACCTCATTCTGGGTAAAATAACCTGTAAATTTGAAAAAGTACATTATCAGCAATTGTGGAATTGAAGAATGACATATTTTCCCTCAAGAATCAGTAAAAATATCAAATTGGATTTGCCTGGTATGAAAGTTACAGTTCCTTCTTTCAAATTGTTATTTAGACATTTTCGAGATGCTATCATTTACACCATCATGTTTTTCAGAAGGTTTGATCATGTGATCGATACTTTGAGACAGAACGTGCTATAGTCTTTTCTTGGTAAATTTTTCTCTTCTCTTAGTCTTACAAGAACGAATATTTAGAAGGATAAGCATCTCATGATAATTTGAAAAATATTGCAAGGCACGATATTTTGTCAATTTGGGACCCTCTCTTTAAGGCATTAAAGCAATGGAAATAAAATAATGATGGTTACAAAGTTTTTTCTTCCGAGTACAGTAGAAGTTAAACTTTGAGAAATTCTGTGAATCACCTTTAAAGAATCATGGTGCATTTTTACAGTGACAAAAAATAATCAACGAAAATGTTTTGATCAAAAATTTCAACCATTTGTATTGAAGATTATAAAACTAAATTAAATCTGGGGATGTAAAATCATAAAGCTTTCAGGAAAGCATAATTTTATTAAAATCCATATACAACTTTTTAAGTAGATAGCTACAGAGTGAATGTATATCAAACGCCTCACTAAAATGGTAAAACAGAGTAAAAATGCAAATTTTGGCAGGTATGTTATTATCTTAGGTAAAGCAATGTCCTTTGTGGAACACGCTGTTGTCTAGATCTACTTTTATCAACATTTTTCATGAATATATCAATAAGCATACATTTTGTCAAAACTAAATAAACGTATTTTCATAGGATATTACACTGTCCGTTCAATTGAGTTATGGTCTTGATAGAATTTTAGATTTTAAAAGACTGCAGTAGTTGATGGCCGTAATGTACCCAAGTCCTGACTATTTTGCAAAGTATGATGAACTGGAAATTTAATCGTGACAATAGACAGCTTTCTTGGAGGGGCTTAGAAGCCTAAGCATCAATATACATCATAAACACTGTTCACAGACAGGTAATCAGTTCGAGACGACCTCTCAATACACAGATAAGATATACATTTCAATCAATTATGACACAGGTTACAATGACAATACTGACATGATGTTTCAAAAAAATCTTGGAAAGATATTTTATGCAACAAAAAAAAAATACACTGCTCTTGTCAGAAAAGATTTTGAAAGATTTTCTTAGAAAGGTGATGTAATAATTGCATAGCTATGAAGTTCCAGCCTAAATTTCGATATTTTTTCTTGGTTTTGCTGTTGTCATGTGTAAAATCACAACTTTTGGCCATCTTGTTGCATTCAAGATGAACCTTAAATAGCTTTGTGATAACACGAAAATAGGTAATCAATGATTACAGAGTTCGCCTCGTTATGGCACACTGTCAGAGTAACCCAATTTCACCTGGATGCTGATCTACCATCCAAGATGTATGCATGTATAGTGACTGAGATCTGAACTCATCCAAAAACTTGAATGTAAATTAATCAAGTGTAAAATATAGGTCAAAGTGACATAGTTTGACCTACCATCAGAGTTGCATGCATATGCAAGGTTACATTATCCTATCATGTATAGTGACGGAGATCTGAACTCATCTGAAAACTTGAATGTTAATCAATCAAGCATAAAATATATGTCAAAGTGATCTCATTTTACCTGGATGCTGACCTAACATCAGAAATACATGCATATGCAAGGTAACATGATCCTACCATGTATAGTGACTGAAATCTGAACTCGTCCAAAAACTTGAATGTAAATCAATCAAGTGTAAAATATAGGTCAAAATCACCTAATTTTGCCTGAATGCTGACCTACCATCAGAGATGCATGCATATGCAAGGTTACATGATCCTACCATGTATAGTGACTGAGATCTGATCTCGTCCGAAAACTTGAATGTAAATCAATCAAGCATTAAATATAGGTCAAAGTGACCTAATTTTGCCTGGATGCTGACCAACCATCAGAGATGCATACATATGCAAGGTTACATGATCCTACCATGTATAGTGACTGAGACCTGAACTCGTCCGAAAACTTGAATGCCAATCAAGCATAAAATATAGGTCAAAGTGACCTAATTTTGCCTGGAAACTGACCTACCATCAGAGATGCATGCATATGCAAGGTTACATGATCCTACCATGTATAGTGACTGAGACCTGAACTGGTCCGAAGACTTGAATGTAAATCAATCAAGCGTAAAATATAGGTCAAAGTGACCTAAGTTTGCCTTGATGCTGACCTACCATCAGATATGCATGCATATGCAAGGTTACATGATCCTACCATGTATAGTGACTGACATATGAATTACTTGAATGTAAATATGAACGGAAGCCAATCAAGCGGAAAATATAGGTCGGAGAGACCCAATATTTCTTGGAGGCTGTGAGTCAACCCAAGATGCACCTGCATACAAAGTTTGATGACCCTAGCTACCATGCAGTTGCAGAGATATATGCCCAAATGCGGACGCCAATGTAGACGTACATGCAGACCAGGACGCCGGGGGTACTCCAATAGTCCCCCTCAACTTCCTTGGAGATCCTGTCATCACAAAGCAATATAAACAAGATTGCTATGCGTAGCTATGTGTCCTCTGCAGCTGCAGTAAAGTGGGAATGCAATGTGTTACAAAGTAAATGGAAATTTAAAGGTACTATTGTATAAAATGCTATGTTTTTTAGGAATGTAAAAAAAAATCCTGTCACTATCCACAGTTGTTTATTACGTGGATATTGTATGTTGGAAATACTTTTGTATAACACATAACAGTAGTATGCATTTAGTCGATAAAGTCCAATAACTCCTGTGAAATTTGTCAAATCAAAATGGCTGCAAGATATGATCAACTATATATGCCTATGGTGGCAAACAAACAAAATTAAAGCAAAATCCATTCATTGGGTTTTGAAGAGTTGCGTCCACAAAGTGGACCTGTCTTGCAGTATGCAGTAAGTCGATAAAGTCCCATAACTCCAAAAAAATCGTCAAATCAAAATGGCAGCATAATCTGATAAAATCCATATGGTGGCAAATGATCATACAAAATTTCAGCAAAATCCATTCAGTGGTTTCTGAGGAGTAGCATCCACAAAGTGGACCTAAAGTTTTCCTATGTTGTAGTATGCATTAAGTCGATAAAGTCCCATAACTCAGTAAAATTTTTCGATTCAAAATGGCAGCAAAATATGATCAACTACATAAGGTAGCAAACAACCAAACAAAATTTCAGCAAAATCCCTTCATTGATTTTTGAGGAGTTGCTTCCACAAAGTCTTCCTATATTGTAGTATGCATCGAGTCAATAAAGTCCCATGACTCATGTAAAATTTTGTGAATCAAAATTGTGGCAGGATATGATAAACTGCATTAGATGGCAAACAGCCAAGCAAAATTTCAGCAAAATCCCTTAACTGGATTTTTGAGGAGATGTGTCCACAAAGTCTTCCTATGTTGTAGTATGTATTAAGTGGATAAAGACCCATAACTCCAATAAAATTTGTCGAATAACAAGAGGCTCTCAAGAGCCTGTATCGCTCACCTGGACCATGGCTGCCATAGATAAAAGGCATTTCCAATAGGAAAAACGAAAAATAACATTTAGCAGAATACTTTTTTTCTAAAATTACAGTATTCTTGTTTGGTTTCCATGGCAACCGAAAGATCCACCATCAATTACAACCCATAACAGAACACCATTCAAAAAAAATTTGGACAGGGGTTCCCCTTATAATTAAAGTAATACAAAGTGCTGAAATTAAAACATGCAGACCACTTTTCAAATAAAAATTCAAAAATTTGGGCAGAGGTTCCCCTTAAAATCAATAGGGCCAATGTAAAAACTATGTTCCAGATGGGGGCCATCTTGGATGAGGTACGGACCTACCAGATGCATTTTTTGGGTGGGACCACCTAAGGACCATTGTGGCTTAGATTGGTTCTAATTGGACTAGTAGTTTCTGAGAAGAAGATCTTTGAATGTTACAATATTCCATAGGGTCCAATGTTAAAACTATGTTCCTGCTGGCAGCCATCTTGGATGAGGTACAGACCTGCCGGATACCTTTTTTGGAAGGGACCATCTAAGGACCATTGTGACTAAGTTTGGTTATAATTGGACTGGTAGTTTCTGAGAAGAAGATCTTTGAATGTGTTTTCCCATAGGGTCCAATGTTAAAACTATGTTCCCCGCTGGCGGCCATCTTGGATAAGGTACGGACATGCCAGATATAATTTTTAAAGGGGACCACCCAAGGACTATTGTGACCAAGTTTGGTTCGAATTGGCCCAGTGGTTTCAGAGGAGAAGATCTTTGAATGAAAAGTTTATGCCGGACGGACGGACGACGGATGCCAAGTGATGGCAAAAGCTCACCCTGGCATAGCCAGGTGAGCTAAAAATGGCAGCATAATATGATCAAGTACATATGTTGGCAAATGTTCAAACAAATTTCAGCATAATCAGTTCTGTGGTTTCCGAGGAGTTGTGCCCACAAAGTGTTCCTAAGCTGTAGCATGCATTAAGTCGATCAAGTCCCATAACTCCTGTAAAATTTGTCAAATGACAATGGAGGCATGATATGATCAACTACAGTTGGTGACAATCACACAAAATACCGGTATCAGCAAAATCTGTCCAGTGGTGTAAGAAGAGTTGCACCCATAAAAAACGTTACACACAGACGCACGAACCCAGACCATTACTATGTCCATCTGCCGCATTGCTGCGGGGGACAAGAATAACAAGAATAGAATTCCAGGGTCCCCCGCCGCTCATGCAATATACTATACTGTATATGAAATTGAAATATTTTCAAACATTCAGGGCAGTTCCAAAATTAAATTTGTTGCCATGAGAGCGCTTACAAGATTGATTTTTGGATAAAACAGAGTCATGATTTTTCGACAAAGTTCCATAACTCCGTCAAAAAATATCGACCAAGGCTGATTTTAGAACTTAACCAAGGTATTAATAGTACATGTATTTCGTATAAATTTCATGAAAATCCCTCAAAATTTGTAGGCATAAGAGCGCTTACAAGGTCAATTTTTGGATAAAACAGAGTCATGATTTCTGTCAAAGTCCCATAACTCCGTCAAAAAGTATCGACCAAGGCTGATTTTCGAACTTGACCAAGGTATTAGTGATACAAACATGACAAACATTTGGTATAAATTTCATGAAAATCTGTTTTAATTTGTATGCATGAGAGCGCTTACAAGAAAGTGTGACGGACGGACGGACAGACACACCGTTGCACGGCATTTCTATGACCCTGCTCCGTGTTTCGGCTGGGGACAAAAATAAATGGTCCATTATGGGCTACACCGAGCGCAGCATGATACGACCACAGCAAGTCGACCATTGAAATTTGAAAATGAATTTGGACACAGTAAGAGCTTGTCACAGTATCTAGATGGACACAATAAGGAGCTTGACACAGTAATCAGCTGGACACAAACCAGTGAACACAAAAATTGGCCCTTTTGCACCCTGAAAGCTCAGAATTGAAAGAGTTAACATACTTCCGACAGCTTACACATCAAGATGAATCCAAACAAAAAAATCCCATTAAAATCCAATTAAAATAAGGATTTTGCAAATTTTGAAAAATTGCAGTTTTGGCCCCTTTTACCCCTTTAAGCTTGGGAAACATAAGAGCTACGAAAAATCTGTTGATATTCAGATGAAAGCTTATATCAAGAGAAATCCAAAGAAAAAAATCCCATTGAAATCGGATGAAAAATAAAAATTTTAGGTTATCTGCACATTTGCAATTTTGGCTTTGTTTGGCCCCTTATAGCTGCCAAACTAAACAAGTTATCAAAATTCTAATTGTTAATTAAAAAAATAAGCACATGTTAATTTTTCATGAGGAATCCATTGAAAAAAACTGCATCAAAATCCAGCTAGATATAAAAAATTGAAATTTTTGAGTTCACCCCTTTTTGGCCACATTTATCTCATGAACCATACATGCGACGTGAAATCCGTTGTCACACTTCTGACTATAAATTTCCTCAGGAGCACACTGAAAGAAACACCATAAAAATCTGACAAATAATAAAAATTCTACACCCTAATATGTGAAAACACCCAATTCTACCCTTTTTGGCCCCTTTATTAGAAACGAAGGGCCTCAAAATAAAAAAACCCATGACAGCCTTCCTTTTGTGCCAAAGATCATTGTGTTAAAATTTCATAAGGAATGATCAACGGGAACTTAAATATTGACCAAAAACAAAAATGATGACGACAGCGCCATACCGTTATACGACCTCAAATTTTTTTTGCGGTCATATAATATTAGTAGAAGATAAATACAGGATGATAAATCATAAAGCAGCTTTATACTTGCATGTTGTACAGGTTTGGAAAAATCCCCCATTTGGAGTATAATACCTTACTTGGGAAATTATACCCCAAACAGGGTATACATATATTTTTACAGTGATAAAATCACTTATTTCTGAATTTCCACTTTTTACTCAAAAGGGCAACAGTTTATATCAATAGCAATATTTTCCCCAAAATACATACATTCAAATTTTAGTTTTCACATGTAAATGGCAAATTTCATTGACCATTTATTTTTGCTGTATTAAAAATAGCATCATATTTTCATTTGAAAAACTGTTGCATTTTATCTAAATAATTGCCCTTTTTAGCAGAAACTGTCAAATCCAAAATATATATCAAAATATTATCACTGTAAAAATATACCCTGTTTGGTATTATACCCCTAATGGGGGATTCCCCCGAACCTGTTGTACACCTCAGAGCCTTGTTACTAATTAGAAAATTTTACTATCCATGCATATACACAAACAACATGGTTAGTAAAATTTTCATATTAGTAACTAGAGCATGTCGAAACTGGCGTTGTCGGAAGGGCCCCGCAATTTCGATCCTGAAATTCCATGCAAAAGTAAAATTGAGGTAAGTGGGGATTCACATTCTGTTTGACACAAATGTGTTGATACAGTAATTTGCTGGATACAGTGAATTCTTGAATTTTTACCAAACCATGTCATTTTTCAGCTTCAGACTTAATATCAAATCATTCCAAGTTGATACAGGTCTAAAAATCTTATGAAGATAATTTGGTTTATAGTAAAAAGTAAAAGTATTGGCAAACAGGAAGTGGTTGATCGACAAATTTGAAAAACCACTTTTGCAATTCAACTCATCATTTCAAAGCTTCAAACCAAATTTCCAATCATTCCCTCCAGTAGAAGCCAAGAAATCTGTGACCGAAATTTAGTTTTTAGTAAAAATTCAAAGTATCGGTAAACAGGAAGTGGATGTCTGACAAACTTGAAAATTGCTTACACAATACAACTCATCATTTCCAAGCTTCAGACCAAATTCTAAATCATTCCCTTCAGTAGAAGCCAAGAAATCTTTGACGGAAAATTTGGTTTACAGTAAAAATTCAAAGTATCGGTAAACAGGAAGTGGATGTCCGACAAACTTGAAAATTGCTTACACAATACAACTCATCATTTCCAAGCTTCAGACCAAATTTCAAATCATTCCCACATATAGAAGCCAAGAAATCTGTGACGGAAAAAATTGTTGACGGCCAGACGGACAGACAGACAGACAGACAGACGGACAAAGTGAAAACTATAGGGCACCCGCATCTCGATGCGGGGCCCTAACAAGGCCCTGTCATTGCCTGTGTCATAAATGACAAATCCGGGTCCCTTTATGCAACTACCTGTTCGTCCAGGGTATGTTCGCCCACCAATATTCATCAATATTTGTTGATGATTTTTACATGTATGTAAGCCAGGAAATATTTGTTTTGAGAGGAAGACTATGTTGAAAGGTCATTGCAAAGAACAGAATTATTTTATATCTTCAATATTTTTATTATTTCTTCCTTTCTGGGTCTAAAAATGTCCTTTGTATAACACAAATGTCTGTGAGGAAAAAGCTTCAAGAACCTAATCTATGAATGCAAGTTTACTTTCATCTTCCAACAATTGTTTTTCCAAAAATTTACACATCACAAGCCAATGTTGTAAATAACAAAATACTGAAATTACTGTCAATTTAGATTCTGCATATGTAAATGTTTTGATTTAAAAACATCGTATGATTAAGATTTGATTATAAATGCCTAATCTGCAATCAAGAAAAATAATTAGTGCAAATAATTTGTTTAATAACAGATCGCAAAACAAACATAATTATTGTTAAAGTTATAATAGTTTCCCAGGGATGGCTCTGGCTTCTGAATATCTGTTGCCAGAAAAATCGCCAACTTGTATTTTTTGCAAAAAATTGGCACCAATTAGGAAGCACCCTATTGATTTTCTAGGATTGACCATAGACTTTTGTGCTGTCTTTCTTTCAAAGTAAATGAATAGTTCCATTTTTTGTTCTGGTATAAATTCTTTCATCATTTACATGCTTTGCTGTTTCTGTTTGAATTGTTAGCTGCCTTTTGCGTGTACTATTTTCAAACTTTTCATTGTTATTTCCTTTTATCTCAAGGTCATTAATGTTTCATCTGCAGAGAAATGTTTTATTCCCCCTACAATGAAGATTTTATTTTATCATTTTGCATGCTTTTATATGTATCGTGTGCGTTTTTGTCACATGTACATTCACTCCATATCCTTTCATTTTTTCCTATTTGCAGTATTTGGTTGAATTATTGCTAAGGTTAACCAAGTGGCAAAAGTTTTACTGAACCGAAGTTAAAGTTTACACCCAAAGCTTACATTCTAAAACTCATCTGCGGTCGTCAAAAAGACACACTGTATACATTGTAACATTTTCTGTTTGATTTATATATACTGTGTAGTCTTTTTAAGGTGATTGGTCTAAAACAGAATTTAAGTATGGGTTGTAAATCTAGATTACAATTCAGTTAAAGTTATGCCACTTGGTTGAACTTTGAAATATTTGCTCCTTATATCTTCTTTAGGTGGTACTTTCATTACTCTCACAGATTCTGTATAAAACTCTTAATGAGAGGGTTTTAATCTTTATTGATTTTGATGAAAGGTCAATGAGATGTGTAGGAAACATTACATTAATCTTGCAAAGTTTCAAATAAATAGCTTAACTTTCATTATATCAAGAAAAGTATTAAACAAAATCAAAATTTGCAATTATTTGCACATAATTTGGTAAACTTCATTATAATGTCTTTAAAGGAGTTCAATTTTTCATTTAATAAGAATTGATTAACAGTTTTTAGTAACAAGAGTTGTCAGAAGACAACATAGCTTGCCTGGGATTCCAGTACCCTCAATGCACAATACGGTAAATTCGAAAGTAATAGAAAGCTTTCTTCACAAGAAAGTCACATATACATAAACACCCTATCACTAAACAACTTAATTCTTGAAGCAAAGTTAAAGTTTTTAAAAAATTGCCCTAAGAACAAGGTCAAGGTCAAAATGTCTACAAATATGGTACCATTAGAAAGCTCTTATCAAAAGAACGTCGCATACCAAATATGAACACCCTACCACTAAACAACTCAATTCTAGAAGCAAAGTTAAAGTTTTTAAAAATTGCCCTCAGGGCAAGGTCAAGGTCAAAATGTGTACAAATATGGTACCACAAGAAAGCTCTCACTATAAGGAAGTTACATACAAATATTAACACCCTACTACTAAAGGCCTACCTTCTAGAGGCAAGGTAAGTTTTTAAAAATTGACCTCAGGGCATGGTGAAGGCCAAAATGTCTACAAGTATGGTACTAGACGAAAGCTCTCATCATAAGGAAGTTACATACCAAATATGAACACCCTACCACTAAAAGCCTACCTTCTAGAGGCAAGGTTAAAGTTTTTTAAAAATTGCCTTCAGGGCAAGGTCAAAGTTTTTTAAAAATTGCCCTCAGGGCAAGGTCAAAAAGTCTACAAGTATGGTACCACTAGAAAGCACTCATCACAAGGAAGTTACATACCAAATATAAACACACATAAAAGCCTACCTTATACAGGCAAGGTTAAGTTTGTTTAAAAATTGCCCTCGGGGCAAGGTCAAGGTCAAAATGTCTAAAAGTATGGTACCAGAAGAAAGCACTCATCATAAGGAAGTTACATACCAAATATGAACACTCTACCACTAAAATCCTACCTTCTGGAGGCAAGGTTTAAGTTTTTTGAAAATTGCACTCAGTGCAAGGTTAAGGTCAAAATATCTACAAGTATGGTACCAGCAGAGAACTCTCATCATAAGGAAGTTACATACCAAATATGAACACCCTACCACTAAAAGCCTACCTTCTAGAGGCAAGGTTAAAGTTTTTTAAAAATTGCCTTCAGGGCAAGGTCAAAGTTTTTTAAAAATTGCCCTCAGGGCAAGATCAAGGTCAAAATGTCTAACAGTATGGTACCAGAAGAAAGCTCTCATCTTAAGGAAGTTACATACCAAATATGAACACCCTACCACTAAAAGCCTACCTTCTAGAGGCAAGGTTAAAAGTTTTTTTTTTAAATTGCCCTCAGGGCAAGGTCAAGGTCAAAATGTCTGCAAGTATAGTACCAGAAGAAAGCTCTCATCACAAGGAAGTCACATACCAAATATCAACATCCTAGCTATTCAGATCTCAATTCCACAAGCCAGGTTAAAGTTTTGCTGACACCGGGGTATGACAATAGCTCCCTGGACATTCGTCCCAGTGAGCTAAAAAGTAACTCTAAAGCCTCTTTAATTTCGTTTTCACAACATGGAGAAGGGGAATTAACTCAACTCGAAATTTAATTCATTTGTTTTCGTGAACATTTATGAAAATAAAAAGCGATATTAAATGAAAACTGAAGAGTATAAAAATATAAAGTGTATAATTATACTCTTTCATTTCCTTTGCTTGGGCTTCTATCTGTCACAAGTCATTTTGGCACGTGCACAAGTGAACATTATGTAATCAACAGATGACCGCCGGAAATAATCAGTGGACTACAATTGTTGCCAGAGGCTATAAATTGACATTAAATTATTACATATGATTGTGTAAAACAACAAAAATCATGACATGTATCAAGTGAGAACTGTAAAAAATGAAGAATACTGGAAAGTTGATTTGAAAAACGGTGTCGCCAAAAAAATCGCCAGGAACGATTTTTTGTCGTCAGAATGAAAATAAAATTGCAAATTGCGACATTGGCGAAGCCCAGCACCATCCCTGGTTTCCAATCAAAATTAGTTACATAAACAATCAATTAAAACAATCATCTTAATTATAAAACTTTCAATAATATCAAATAATCACCTGTCAATCAACACTTGAAATTCAGTAACCATTGCCAATTGATTGTAAAATAAACATTCATAGGCAATATATTTCACATTGTACATGATTTTTATGTACAATTAATAACATGTCATGATAATAGGAAGGTTTGCGAACCTCATTAGTGATGTCATAAAATCTAATTTACATATGCAAATTAGCATTTTTGGTTGGCAATGGTCGTAGTAAGCCCACTTTAAAACAATTAAAAAGAATTTTTCATCTTTTGTCATTTTTTCATTATCACATCTAATTTTGGATCTGTAAAATGCATAGTAAACTTTAAGATTTTTCAATTTTTTTTTCTGCAGATATACTTCTTTAAAATTTTGTGCAAAAAAAGGTCTATGCGGTTTTAAAAGGTGCCAAAATCGCCGAATTTTATATACTTTACAAAAACGGTAATTATATACATTTTGAAAATAAATTTATTTATTAAATTAATACATGTACCTTGTAAAAGTGTATACATTCCAGAATTTCGATCAAAAAGAATTATCAAGATACCTCAATTAACAATTTTGTACGAGTGGATATTGAAAATGAAATTTTTATGACCCTTATTAATTATCACATTTTCTTGCCAACCAATTTTTCCTTTTCAAGTCTGTGACATCAATGAGAACCTTCCTATTGCAAAGTAAACAAACTTGACTATTATATGGGGAGCGAACTAACCCGAATAATCCAGTCGTTATATTCCACTCACTACGATCGCTACATTAACACCCGAATGCATACGCTATCAAAATGCATCTATCGGAAGTGGTTTATTGCACTGCATTGTGGGTATAAAAATTGTCTGTTGATTTTGTAAGATATACGATTTACATGTATTCTTTGATCTTGATTGCTTTTGTTATTTTCTTATCATTTTAGTTGATCATAAAGTGAATATATATTATCTTTGGTACTTTAAATACAGATAGCATATAGACTTCGCACCTCAGTGAAAGAAGTTGAGAGCTTTAAATCTTAAAATTTTTGTTTTTTTTTTTACACAGGTGTGAAAATGTATATACATTTTAGCAACTAGAGTAATGACTGTCGGAAACAACAGTGATCCCCGCACCCCCTGTTTGACACAGAAAACAGCTATAGACCCTGGGTATAATTTTTCTTAACATTTTTGAAATTAAACTATTGACAATCACTATTTTTACCATAAGGAATAAAAGAATATATGGTTGTTAGGCAGAATTCCAAAAAAATAAGTAGTCTTTGAGACTTCCAGGAATTTTACCAAACTTAGAATCATATATTTTGGAAATCAAATTGTTGAAATGTTTCTTCTAATTCTAACACATTTTTGAACTATGGTTTTCATGTAGAATTCCAATTATTAGTGGTCTTTGACAATTTCAGGAAATTTACCAAATTTGGAATCAATTATTTTGGAAATCCAAATGGTGAAAATGACTGACCTTATCAAAACAAATGCTAACAGTTTGGTTGCTAGGTAGAATTCCAAAAAATATGTGGTCTTTGACACTTTCAGGAAATTTGCCAAAATTGGAATCAAATATTTTTGAAATTCTATTGGTGAAAATGATTGCCCTAATGGAAACAAATCCCAACAGTATTGTTGCTAGGTAGAATTCCAAAAAATAAGTGGTCTTTGACACTTTCAGGAAATTTACCGAAATTGGAATCAACTATTTTTGAAATTCAATTGGTGAAAATGATTAACCTTATCAAAACAAATTCTAAAAGTATGGTTGCTAGGTAGAATTCCAAAAAATAAGTGGTCTTTGAGACTTTCAGGATATTTACCAAAATTGGAATCACATTTTCGAATTCTATGATTTCAGAATTTTTATTGTTTTTCAAATACTTGCCAAAATATAAGATTATATGCCAAAATGTCCACAAATTTCAGTCTTTGAAATTTTCAGGAAATTTACCAAAGTTGGAACCGGAATCAAAATTCTGAAAGCTTATTGCGCATCTACAGACTATATGCAACAATTCTGCAAGAAAATAAAATCCATAAATCCAAAAATGTAGGATGAGTTTGCATTGCATGCCATATGTGTCACAATCCACATTTTGTGGTCTTTGTCAAATCGACATCTTGGGGCCTCTTGTTTGCATCAAGATAGATATCAAAATCCGAAAGCTTATTGCGCATCTACAGACCATATGCAACAATTCTACAATAAAATTAAAACCCTAAATCCAAAAATGTAGGAGGAGTTCGTGTCGCATGCCACATGTGTCAAAATGGACATCTTGGGGCCTCTTGTTTGCACCAAGACCAATATCAAAATTCCGAAAGCTTATTGCGCATCTGCAGCATATATGCAACAGTTCTATAACATAATTAAAACCCTAAATCCAAAAATGTAGGAGGAGTTCGCGTCGCAAGCATGTGTGACGGACGGACGGACGGGGCCAACAACAATATCCCCGAACTTTCATTCGAAAGTGCGGTGATAATTATTGTCTAATCAGATCGACATGTATAATCTCTAGGAAAGGTGCATAATAAACACTTAAATTAAAACCTGTCATTGTTATAATTCAATTACACGAGAATTTAATTGCAAATCAAGCAATATGTTTTGTAAATGATTATCTTGACAAGAGTATATCTGTAATTTATAGAGATAAATAATAAGATTATAAAATTTTAAAATGGTAGTGTAAGTTTGCTGATGTATGGAAAAATACCCTAGAGACTCAAGGGTGTATTGTTTTGTGTAAATATGAGCAAGACTTTGCATATTATGTGCACAACTTTGCATATTATTTTTGAATTTTTCAATGCAGAGCCTTGAATGGTGTTTTAATCGAATTTCGTGAAAAATATTTTTTTGGAATCCGTCAGTTTTTATTTTATTGCGTGTGTGTAAATCGAGAATCTTGAATTTAATACCCCATGTTAAAATGGTTTGACTTGTCAATTTGTTTTCAATTTCAAAATGTATTTTATTCCAAACTAGCATTTACTCTGTAAATATTGCTAGTAGTAGTAGCGAGTTCGAAGTACACTTTAATAATGGGCGGTAATACGTCATACGACAATCTTGATTTTGATTGGCTGTCTCCTCCAGACAGCAGTGACACGTTTTTTGAACTAGGCAAATTCTAGACTGGGATCCTGACCCATGCTGACTATCGCACAAGGGCCAGGTGGATTACAAATTATTCAGGGCTTATCTGCCCTGAATCAATACTTCCGTTTGCACATGTGTTGTCTGTTGAACGATAGATAAACAGAAAACTAAACCATCGAAACGTTATGATAAAAGAAAATTTTAGTTGTTTTAAGCATGAATATAATGAACTTTGATGCATTTTGCGAAAATAGTTTGTGTAATTTGTTAACAAAAAGCATTCCGCGTCAATCGTTCCCATGATTCCGCATTTTCATAGACCAATCAGAGACGATTAACTTTTCTAATCCACCTGGCCCTACCCCGAGGTTGGGACAGGTTCGACCAGGCTAGGCAAATTCAAGCCCTCCAAGAAGGAGAGAATCGGATACGGAGACAGATTGAATTATTTGAGTTAGGAGCGAACACGAACCCTGGGTGAACGTGTATAGTGGGCGAACGAGTCCGTTACCGTAAACGACAGATTCTTCCAAAAGTCCAATTCCGGAACGTTCCGGTTATTAGAATGGCAGGTGAAAGAGGTCAAACGGGGTAAAAATGGCATCCCGCTGTATGAGGGCAAAGGGAATAAATTCTTCAATCAACATATGAAAGGTATTTATGATTTGAAAAATGCAGAACACGTCATAAATCAACATTTTATCCCAGGCGGGTAATTTCCAACCAATTTATTTAAGGTCAAGATAATAAATAGGAGAATTCCTAGATTACGCTCAACTGACGTCAGGTACCAGTTTCCAGTAGATTCGGGGTAAGATGTCAACAAATACCCAAAAATTTGAAAGTGGAATATCGTCTATTCGATCCATTATGTAGGGATGGAAACTGATATTTGAAATCAATAAATATTCGTACTTCTTGATTTTTTCCTTAACCAAATCAATAATTTCAATATTTTTTATTTTATAGTTTTGACAAAATGTTTGCAGATATCTGATAGATCCTGTTTTTTCTGAGTTCAAGAACGATAATCAAATCGGAAAACTGTTTCCGATTTTGAAGTATGGAATTGAATGAATTCACATTAGATTATACATGTTCTATGAGATAACTATGTATAAACACAAAAAGTATTATCAATACATACGGAAATTGGTGAATAAACTCCTCATCTTGACCTTATAATTATCCTAAAACCTTCCTCGAAAGCCAAATCCCAAATATCGCCCATTTTGTAACAAAACAAAACTAATATTAAATCTACTAACGGAGAGGAATCCAATTTCCGGTCAAATTTTATAATAGCGGGTAATGTGTGTTTCAGATGTAATCCGGTACGATTTTTGATATTTCGCGCTCCAAGGAACGGTAACTCATAAGAATATCAATTATTCGCCAAAGAGAAATATAAATTCATTGTTGATACGGGCATGATTCTTCTTTATTTTAATCTCATATACTTTTAAAAATATTATATTTTTTAGAGAAAATAGTCTTTTAACTGTATATTCATGGTAAGTATTTTTAAAGTGCGATTGAAAGGTTTTGGTAAACTTTGTTCTCCCTAATAACACCTCTATTTTAGGAAACTACAGATATACATATTCAGCATTATCTCATGAATAATAATTAAGGCCGTTCGGAACTTATCTGATCTTATTCATTCAGTAAAACCCCGTAACCTGAGCCTACCCTTCCCGCCCGAATTCCGGAACACTTTTTACAGAAATCTGGAGTTATCTTTCTTGGTATTTCCGTACCTACATTTAAACTGGGTTCCTGTTGTGTTACGCTGGCTACACTGACAACAGGTGACGGCTAAAAATCCCGAGGTCAAGATTCTTACCCCGTGATTTTACGAGACGTTGCTAAAGACTAATCAACAACGGTCGTGATGTGAATATTTTCCCGGAAAAAAATGAATACAATCAACACTTTCGACCAATGAAACACGACGTAACAATGGCCGTCACCCGTTCCTAACCAGCGTAGCATTGTGGAACGGAGGACCGGTTTATACCTACATTATGAACGGGCCTAAAAGTCAAACTTTTAACCTAAATAAACTTTTAAGCCCCTGTCTTTCACATGAAATAATGAATCGGGACACTGTCAAAGCAGTTTGATTAAGCAAGTGTCTGAGACCTTTATATTCGACAAAAACGTCGTATCTCTCATTGTCTTGAGACATTTCAACTGTCTTTCAGTGTAGAAAGTTTACTTTTCCCGCCATTTTGAGATGAATAACAGTACACAAAAAAATGTTTCATTGCCATAAATGCAAAACACGATGATCAAAGAAATCACACAAAGTATAACTTCTCATATTAATATTAAAATATTTTTTGTTATCAGAAATCCAAAAAGTATGCATAAGACTGATACTTTTAAACAGCTGTTTACAAATTTAATCTTTCCCTTAATCTATTTTTTTAATGGTTGGTATAAAAACCAGAGCACTGTACCGGACACATATGACATATAGAATGAAATGAATCATAAAGGAAAAATTACGTATTGAATTTAAAGAGAAATGGAGATCTGTTTTATCAGAGAGTTAATCCAAATAATAAGGGAAGCTTCGGACATACGTATCATTCAAGATTATTTTTGAGATGGAAAAATATTTCGAAGTAATAAAAAGATCCCCGTTTCAGTGCTCATTCCTTAAAGGGGAGATATAGAAATATAGAAAAAGAAAAACGAAAGTGTACATTATGCAATTGTAATGAAATATCCTGGATACCAAAATTGGAATAAAGAATTTACTTACCTACTTAGTTATAGAATCAAAATTTTCAAATACATTTCAATATTTCAGCCTTCTGTTTGAACAAGAGATCAGAAACAGGACACTGTCTAAGTAGTATGTTTCAAATGGTGTAGTACGAAAAGAAAAAAATATATACATAAAGTAGAAAGTGTCCAAAAGAGAGCCACTATGCACTTCGAAATACCTGGTTTAACGAATCTAAGCAGTACCATTAAAGATTGAGAAGACCAAAGGTACCGTGGCGTATAGTAGACTAAGGGGTGATATGAAAGAAGCATACAAAATAATAAGTCAAAGTATAACCCAGAAACCAGGTCTTTTTTGCAGAAACCGAAAATATATAATTGTAAGAAAATTGTACAATAGTTAAACTTCAGAAAAAATGGTTCAACAGACAGCCAGAATAGCCTGACAGACAAAATTATAAATGCTCCATCTATCAAGTCCTTTAAAATCGTCTGGATAAGTATTGGGAAGGTCAAGACATATATTATCAAAATCATAGCTCCTATGGAGCTGAAACTCGAAAGCCCTGAAAATCTTAACGTGGCAAAACTTTGTAGTCATCCATAGAAAATAACGAATTAATATGCTTTATTGGCCTTAAAGAACTGATTTGATCAAGGGGGATAGAAAGTACCATTTATCAAAAGTGAATAAAAAATTATAGACAATTCCATAATCACGCCGAATATGATCGAAATGGGGGTGTCCAGTTCAACTCCATGTGCTTAATAGCCAATCGAGGAAAACATTTAAGACAGGAACATATGGCATGCCGTTTTCATATTTATTCACTATTTAAGATATCTCATATAAGATATCTTATATATTAAATAAGATATCTGATATATTAAATGAGATATCTTATATATTATCTGAGATATCTTATATATTAAATAAGAGATCGTATATATTAAATGATATATCTTATATGTATATTTATATAAGATATCTTATTTAATGAATAAGATATCTCATATAATATATAAGATATCTCCTTTAATATATGAGATATCACATTTAATATATAAGATATCTCATATGCTATATAAGATATCTTATATGTTAAAATTATATAAGATATCTTATATAATAAAGGAGATATCTTATATATTATATGAGATATCTTATTTACTTGAAAGCACTTAAAATGAAGTCTTCATAGGCTTAATTTTTTTTTTAGCAAATCAAAATATTTATGTACCGAATTTCTTGCTTAGCTTGACAGTTATAAGAAACCAGAGGCAAAATTTTGCCACGTTCTTTAGATTTTGTTTCATTGATACTATTGTCGGATTCAAAAGAGTGGTTCCGTGTGTAGGACTCCCTCCCTTGTTGTAATTTTTTTGGATTTCGTGAAGATTCTCTACCAAAATTGACTACAAATGCAAAAAATCGACTGGAACCCATTTTTCTGACCCCATATTTTAAAGGCTCGATCCTCAAATGAATACTGTTCCAAAATCTACTCGTCTATGCGAAAGATTTAACCCTAACCCTAACATTGCTTTGTCTTATTTATTTATTTTTGTATTATTTTATTGATACAGATCCAGTATCCAGCCAACTATGGGATTAGGATCGTATCTCCGGTCTTACATTAATTACGTGCTACGTGTACAATATTACAGTTTTTTTATATTTTGCAATTAATACTGATTCAATATCCACCCGTCATATTTTTCAATAGCATTTACAGCAGAACTATGTCTCTCTTCAATATATAAGATATCTCAAATAGTATATAAGATATCTTATATAATTACACAATTAAGATATCTGTTATATGTTATATAAGATATCTCTATTAGTATATACGATATCTATATTAAACTTTCAAAAGAGATATCTTATATAATATATAAGATAGCTCTATTAGTATATAAGATATCTTATATATTAAATAAGATATCTTAATTCATATATAAGATATCTTATATATTAATTGAGATATATTATATAAAATATAAGATATCTCATATATTTGAATTTATATAAGATATCTTATATTTTAAATCAGATATCTTATATAATATATGAGATATATTATATATTATATGAGATATCTTAAATAGCGAATAAATATGAAAACGGCATGCCATAGGAACAGAAGGTACAATTTATACATATTAAGTTATTCCGTAATACATGAAAATAATCGGATTGTGTGATTTCGTATGCATGTCGATAAATATGACACATGACACAGGTAAACACGTTATTTTAATCTTTGACAAAGTTCTACGCTACAGTATTTCTGGATTTTTTTCTAAGAGACAGGGACATAAATACTGTGAATATATATGTACTGATATATAAATATCAATTCTATTTAATAACAACACCGTCAATATTAGACTTACAAAAAAGGATTTTGATCGGAAGCATGTAGCTGTTCAAATATGTTAATAGGCCTGATGCCTCACGTGACTTTCTCGGATGGTTTTTAATAACTCTCAGCTCTCGGCTTTCGAGTTATCATATATAGAGCACAAATAACGATGAGAAGCGGAAGAGAAATGGAATTTATGGAAGAAACAAGAGAGTCCTGAGTAATGGCACCAGAAGGAGACAGTTTTGGAAATTAACAATAAGTGAGTGTGTCAAATAAGGAAATTCTACTGAATTTTTAAAGTTTGGAAAAACATTGATAACGAAGCAAGTTAAGCTAAATTGAAAGGGTATTAATCTATGGTGGTTTGATTGCACCAACTATGGCTGATGAAGTAGATGGAGATTTAGTAGAATTTAGAACCTTTAGTATATTATTTAGGAAGTATTAAACATTTATTTAATTTTTCCCGATGTCAGGAAACTTCTAAGCAATATCTGCCAAAAAGTAATTAGAAAACATAAAAGTTGTTGACCATTTTGTGGAAAAACCATCAACCGTTTTTGCCACCATAGAAACCACCCTATCAACTTAAATTGTACAATTAACGTTAGGAATTCTTGTCATTATTTCAAATCTTTATAAAGGTGTATTAATGATGCATCGTTCTTTTATTTTTCCCATTTTTTTATAATTTTAAGAGACATGTATGCAAAAGAAAATATATTTTTTAATTACATGCATGCAAAAGAAAAAAAAAATAATTAAAATATGTCATTTTTGCCAATAATCCAAAATTTAAGGAATATATACACCAGATCTATCCGCTTGAGCTTGAAATTAAAGAGACTACTGACACTCCTACTTCAGCTGCGTACTCAGTAGATCTTTTAATATACATTGACGGAATCTAAGCTGTATGACAAACATGATGATTTTAACTTCCCAATTGTGAACTTTCCCTTTCTGAGCAGCAACATACCTACCTCTCCAGCCTATGGAGTGTACATTTCACAGTTGATTCGTTACTGTCGAGCATGTAGTTCATACAGTGATTTTTTGAATAGAGCAAAACCACTGTGTCAAAAATTGTTTAGTCAGGGATTTGTTCGGCCTTTGCTAATATCAAAAATGTCCAAGATTTTTTTACCTGTATCAATACATTATTTTTATACAAGTGTACAGGCAATGTCAAAGATGTTTTACCTGTAAACAATATATTATTTTTATATTTTAACTACTACTTCATTCTTCACGACCCACTTGAAGACGACATATTTGTCGAATATATCGGTCGACCTTTTTATTGTTTCTACTCTTATATTTTGCCATGTGTTTTTTGTACTTTACGTCATATTTTATATTTTAACTTCATTCCTTTTAACCGCCGTGCGCGGTCCCGGCTGAAGAATAGGCCCGCAGCATCCTCTGAGCTTGGAGTATGAGTCTTCCTAACAGAGGACCCCGAGGGAACCCCGGGATATAGAAATAGGACCCAGTATCTCCGGCTTGCGGGGTGTGACCCCTCCTAAACGGAGGCTGACCCCGAGGGTCCCGGGATATAGAAATAGGACCCATTCCGTGGTTGTGCGGGATTAATAAATACACAACCCATCTTTCGGATGGGATGTAAACTCAGGTCCACGTGTTGGAAGAAATGCCACGCTTCCTGCACGTTAAAGAACCCTTGTAGCAAGCTCTTTTTGGGGTGGTCCGTAGGTGATCGGCTACAAGGCTAAATTCCCCGCCCTTGACGATTTCACCCTACTTTTCCAGTGGCAGTCAGAATTTCCCGTCCCATGGCCATTTCCATACCCCAAAGTGATTATTTATCAACAAACTTGTTCTCGTCTTGATATAGCTGAAATATTGCTGAGTAGACGTTAAACAATATTCAATCAATCAATCAATCATTCCTTTTAACAGCTCACATGCTCATGTATCTCGTTATTTTAGTAGTAGGGAGTGATCAGTTTTAGCCCCCAAAAACCCAGGGAGGCAGGGAGGGAGCCAAATATGGTCAAACCCCGCCCCTATATGTTGTCACGGTATCCCATGGCTCACGTGACTCGGATCATCTGACCTAATATGGTAAGGACGCGTAATCCATGACACGCGTACCATGATTCATGCAAGCTAACCGTATGATTCAGACCAGCTAATCTAATAGACGCGTTCCCTATGACTCAGACCCATGACTCATACAACTGGATGTCTCTTGTTGCGGTATGGCGGACAGGATGATGAGGCATGCCTACACGATGTTATCGGTAGTGAAAATGACGTTACCATATAAGGTAAAGAATCCGAGGGACATGTGACCATATATGGAAAACATGACCAAATATGGAAAACACATTGTTTTCGTTTGACATCGATATAAACTTGAATGACCATTTTTGGATTTGGGGAGGGGCATCAGATGACCATATATGGAAGACATGTCTAAATATGGAAAACGCATTATTTTCACTCTGGAATCGATTTCGACCACATGACCATATTTGGAAAAGGGGTCGACCATATATGGAAGACACGTCCAAATATGGTAAACGTTTTATTTTCGCTCTGGAATCGATTTAGACCTATATGACCATATTTGGAAATCGGGTTGGACATCACGTGACCATATTTGGAAAAAGGGGACTTTAGACTCGATTTAAGTGGTAGGGAGTACGGTAAAACAAGTGTGGAAATCATTAGCAAGGGAGCTAAATCTATGATTGTATCGATGAGGTAAGTGTAGAACGAGAGACAACCCTGTGCGGAAGATCAGAGCAGAACGGGATATACAACTCTAGTAGTGAAATGAGAGAGAGTGGCGTCGGACAACAACGACGTGTTCTTGTTATTCACATATTTTAATGTCACAAAAAAAAAATAAACACAGATTCATCGTTTTATTATCACGAGTTCATCGTTTATTGTCATTTGTAAATGTCTTTCAGTTCGGCCTCGACGGTCTTCGGATCCCTGGCGGAGAGTTCGTTCACCACGTCTTCAATCGTAAAGTTCCAGTACCTGCACTTTACAAAGTGCACGCAGTACAGTCCACAGGAGTCGCCGTCTTCCGGTTGCACTCGCACGTTGTTGATCAAGTACCGGGGTCCGTTGGCAACCAACACGTCGGCAAAACGTCGGTGGTACGTTTCCGGTGCTCTGCCGAACGAATCGAAGAATTCCGCGGGTCCGTCCTTTGGGAAGTGGAACGACACCCAGTGGGTGCCTCGGCGGTCGCAGGTGTCGGTGTTGACGACGAAACTGCGCGGTCTGTCCGAGACGTGGACCGGAATTTCGTCCGCGCAAGACGCCGTCGCCGACAGGCCTTGAAGAAAACATTCCAGTTCGTATCCGTAGGTGCCTTCGGCCTCGTCGTCGTCCCTCCTGCATCGTTTGGCGGGCGGTTCGTCGTAGCAACCCCTCCGTCAATGGTTCTCGAGTCCCAACTCGTGTGCGAATACCAATCCGCATCTTAAAAAAGCCATCAGGTCCGTTTCACATCCGTCTTCAACGATGGAATCGTCGCCATCTTCAATGGCCTCAATTCCTTTGTCCTCCCTTCCGGTGATTTCGCCTCCGGCGTCCTCGCCTCCGCCTCAGATGCCGCTACGTAGTCTCGCATGTTCGGGCGTACCGGGTTTCAGGTCGACCACTCAGGTATCCGTAAGGTTTTTCCGTGGCCTCTTCGAACCTCTGCACCAATAGATGTCTGTGGTTCGGGTACATCTGCCTTCCCAGCGTGGCGACGGGTTGGCGATCGACGGGATTGTCGAAGAGAACGAGGTAGTGGCAGTTTCGTCTCTGGGTCGGGTCCTTGCCGAAATACAGATTCTGATTCACGGCGACCACCGACAGGTTCCGATGATGCGATCCTTCCTTGAAGAGGTCGTTGATGTGGGGATCTCTGACCTAGGTCGACATCAGGTCTTCCAACACGAACACGTTCCTGGTCCCCGAGTCGCAGTAGTGATCCACGTCCAAATCGGACGGGATGCCGCGAACGATTTCCACTTTGGGAGCCACCACTCTTTGGATCTCGTCGTAAAGGGGTTGCCAACGCTTGTACAGCCAAACGATCCTCTCCAGGACCGGGCTACACATCGCCCGAGCTCTCCGTAACATTTCTTTCAAGAAATACGTCTTGCCGCAGGAGGTCGGGCCGGAGACGATCATGGTGAACGGGTGTCGAAACTGGAAACTGCTTTCCATCTTCTGCGGTGGTGGTGGACTTTCCATCTTTTGTGGTGGCGGGCCTTCCATCATCTGTGGTGGTGGTGGTGGTGGTGGTGGTGGTGGACTTTTCATCTTATGTGGTGGTAGTGGACCTTCCATCTTCTGTAGTGGTGGTGGTGGTGGTGGTGGTGGTTGAGGACTTTCCATTTTCTGTGATGGTGATATTAGTGGTGGTGGACTTTCCATCTTCTGTGATGGTGGGCTTTCAATCTTTTGTGGTGGTGGTGGTGGCATTACTCAAAATCCATGTTTATTTCGACGATGTCTCAACATGGCGTCTCTCCTTGAAAACTGTTGATGACAGGTATGACACTCCATCTTCATTCAGAGACTGGTTCGATTCCTATTATAACTTTTCTCCGGAAGTGAAGCAAACAGAACACGTGATCGTCTTTGCAGCGGCACACTCGTAGACGATCGTCTCTCAAGGTGATTTCCAACAAGTCCAAATCGCCTCCCATCGTCGTGCGGTAGATCGGTCTCTCGAAGACCACTTCCTTCGTCTCTTCGTTTCTCGTGGCTACGGATTGAAGCAGCGGGTGGTAGACTTCTCTGACATACGATTCGTCTCTCACCACATCGTAACACACGTACACCCTCCGCGTCGTACATTCGAAAGCCGGAACAAACGTCATTTCCAAGAGTGCACATTCCCATCTGCAATTCATCGTATGCGATCGAGGTAGACGAATTCTGAACTGCCCTCCCCTGTTCTGGGGAAAAAGACGCAGCAAGTCGGTACTGTTGAGTCAACGAATAAGTAAAACTCATCCATGGTTCCATCGGGCGGCTTTCTTTACAACTACTCTTATCATCTTTAGTGTTGGTAGCGGTGGTGGTGGTGGCTGTGGTGGTGATGGAGGCTGTGGTGATGTGGAGGTGCTTTGGTGGTGGTGGTGGTGGAGATTGTGGTAGTGTTGGAGATTGTGGTGGTGGAGATAGTGTGACGGTGGCTGTGGCGGTGGTGGTTGTGGTGGTGGAATGGCGATTGTGTTGGTGTTGGCTGGTACTGGAACTTTACGATGGAAGACGTGGTGAACGAACTCTCCGCCAGGGATCCGAAGACCGTCGAGGCCGAGCTGAAAGACATTTACAAATGACAATAAACGATGAACTCGCGATAATAAAACGATGAATCTGTGTTTATTTTTTGTGACATTAAAATATGTGAATAACAAGAACACGTCGTTGTTGTCCGACTCCACTCTCTCTCATTTCACTACTAGAGTTACATATCCCGTTCTGCGCTGATCTTCCGCACAGGGTTGTCGTTCGTTCTACACTTACCTCCTCGATATAATCATAGATTTAGCTCCCTTGCTAATGATTTCCACATTTGTTTTACCGTTCTCCCTACCACTTAAAACTAGTCTAAAGTCCCCTTTTTCCAAATATGGTCACGTGATGTCCAACCCGAATAGAGTCATATAGGTCTAAATCGATTCCAGAGCGAAAATAAAACGTTTACCATATTTGGACGTGTCTTCCATATATGGTCGACCCCTTTTCCAAATATGGTCATGTGGTCGAAATCGATTCCAGAGTGAAAATAATGTGTTTTCCATATTTGGGCATGTCTTCCATATATGGTCATCTGATGCCCCACCCCAAATCCAAATATGGTCATTCAAGTTTATATCGATGTGCAAACGAAAACAATGCGTTTTCCATATTTGGTCATGTTTTCCATATATGGTCACATGTCCCTCGGATTCTTTACCTTATATGGTAACGTCATTTTCACTTCCGATAACATCGTGTAGGCATGCCTCATCATCCTGTCCGCCATACCGCAACAAGTTGTACGAGTCATGGGTCTGAGTCATAGGGAACGCGTCTATTAGATTAGCTGGTCATACGGTTAGCTTGCATGAATCATTGTACGCGTGTCATGGATTACGCGTCCTTATCATATTAGGTCAGATGATCCGAGTCACGTGAGCCA
>MJUU01058221.1:0-14998 GCA_002080025.1 Modiolus philippinarum
AACGGGTAGTTCTTCAATAGATGAATGTTTTAGTGAAATATCATGATGCTACAATACATAGTCATTGAAAAACAGACTTAAATGCAAAAGTTAACCAAAGTCACTGAAGAGTAAAATGTAGGTCAAAGACACCTAATTGTCAATGATTTGGGTTGTACTCATCAAGGTAATTATTTTGAGGAAACATCATTGTCTTATAATGTGTAGTTGTTGAGAAATGGACTTTTACACAAAACTTAACCAAAGTCACTGAAGCATAAAATGTACGTCAAAGACACCTAATTGTCAATGATTTGGGTTGTACTCATCAAGGTAATTATTTTGATGAAACATCATTGTCTTATAATGTGTAGTTGTTGAGAAATGGACTTTAACGCAAAACTTAACCAAAGTCACTGAAGCCTAAAATGTAGGTCAAAGCCACCTAATATTCAATCAGTTGGATAGTACTCACGAAGGCAATTAATTTGATGAAACATCATTGTCTTATAATGTGTAGTTGTTGAGAAATGGACTTTAACGCAAAACTTAACCAAAGTCACTGAAGCATAAAATGTAGGTCAAAGCCACCTTATTTTCAATGATTTGGGTAGTACTCATCAAGGCAATTAATTGTCCTATAATGTGTAGTTGTTGAGAAATGGACTTAAACACAAAACTTAACCAGTCACTCAAGCATGAAATGTAGGTCAAAGCGTCAAACTACCTAGTGAACTCTGTAGTACTATCAAATATCTACCTACTAGCCTACAATTATTGTTCTACCTTTTACAGTTTCTGAGAAATGTACCTTAACACAAAACTTAACTGGACGTACGGACGGAAGGACGACAAGGGTAACACTATATGCCCCTTCCACATTCATGGGCGGGGCATAAAAATTGCCATTACTACATGTATACAAGTACCACATAGTTGCCAACCTCTGACAATGAAAAATCATGTCATGACATGACATGAGATACCAAAAAGCGTGTGAAAACGTGCGACATACTTTCGGATTATTGAACAAAATTCATATGATATTAATTTGCCAATATAAAAGCCCCATTGTACTCAACATTTGCCTGTTTTGCTTACTTTAGAACTACCTGACTACGTACATATTCAAAACAATTACAAGTTTGGTAGAATTTACAAGTCAATAAGGCAAAAGCTAGCAGAGTTCTCAGCCTTGTCTCTGATGATTACATATCATTCAACAAATTTTTTTGTAGCTGGCAAGGAGGATATGGGCTTAGGCCCGTTTTGACAGATAAATGGTTTCAAATGAGCCCTAGCTTTTGTATACCCGACTATATCACTTTCTGTAAATGATCCAATATAAATATGTAAGCTGCATAGCCCTACACCACGATCACTGTCTTTGACTTCAAATTAATTCATCAAAATCGGAGTCCCAAATTTTGTTTTGGTATCACTGATCCGGTACAAAAATATCGTTTTCTATTTGCATTCGTGTCTTTATTCGTCGTACCCAACCAAGAATTTTATTGAAATGATTTAAAATCAGTTGTTTGGCCGAATCGAAGTTTGCAATTTACCGTATGTTCATGAAAAGTCTGGAGAATCACGGGGATCGATAGCGCTAATAACCAAAAACATTAAAAAACGGTCGTGGAAAAGTCAAGAGAATCACGAAAAACACGATATCACTAATAACCAAAAACGTAAATAACGAAAAGCGTGTAATGGCGTGTGATGTTCTGAAAAGCGTGTACACGCCGTGTGACAAAATCTACGCGTGTAAACCGTTGAAAAAGCGTGTGTAACATGCGAAAATCATGTGAGTTGGCAACTATGAAGTACCATGCACTGGGTATATGATAGCTAATACAATGTTTATACTTTTCCTGCAAATTATCAAGACCAGTAAAAAGTTGATGTCAATTTGAAAATTAGTTGGCTTAAGTTTTTAGGATAAACAGTTATTTCAAAGTGTTTTTCATTAACGTATGACAGTCTGTAAATAATTTGACTATAAGTGAACAATATTTGATTAAATTTATACCTCAAAACCACTACAGATAAAAAACATATGAGAAATACATCTAATTCATGAGGAACGAAGATTTAAAGTTTGCTTGTGCACATTGCTATTACTTGCCCTTCTTAAAATCAACTTGCCCTTCCACATTCAGAGGTGAAGATAAGTAAGATTTCAACTTGCCAAGTGAACAAGTCAGCAACAAATTTAACTTGCCCTGCACAGATTTTACTTGCCATGGGCGAGCATGAATATGCTTAAATTGTACCCTGCTGTGAAAACAACAAATCCAAAGAGACACACATGAAGACCACTTATACAAATGAACATAAAACATTGAAATGATTTTGATGACTGAATACAAAGTATTATTGTTGATGTAGCAAAAATAAATCTTACCTCTACTTTAGATAAATCTTCATCTATGAGTGACAGTTCTTTCTGAAGTTGATCTAATTGCTGCAATAAAGGGATTTAAAAATGTATGTAAATTATAATTTTTGTAGCTTTAACTACAGTAGATACTCTGGTATGTCTAAGAAAGTAAGTAATAACATTTGCTTAAATTCTATGAATGTCTTGGAATCTTCGTATGCGGCTAAAAAAATTCCATTGTATAACTTGTAATGTATATAATAAATATGTTACAAAGCTAGACCACTGACAATATGTCATTCTTCAAAATGGAATGAAACTTTCAATGAAATTCCAAAGTGACATGGAACTTGGATATGGATTGAATGCCAGCTTTAATTACTTCAGGGCCAGTTTGCAANCAATCAACCTGCAAAATAAAAACTTCCTAGCTTAAAAACTGTAGGAGGAGTTATCCGGACAAATAGTGTACCCACTTGATGACGGACGGACGGACTGACGGACCAGTCAAAAACTATATACCCTCCGCAACTTCGTTGCGTGGGGTATAATAACAGATAAGATTCCATTAAAAAAAAAAACAGCTGTTCATTCATAATTCATAAAGTTTCCAAAAATGTAATAAAACATATCTGACTAGTCTGATATCTTTTGATAGAGGTTAAGAATGCAATGAATTTAAAACTCAAATCCCCTGTGTTTTGACTCCAAAAATTTTCCTTACAATACATTACCTCTTGTTTTTTCTGTCTGACGTGCTGAAGAAAATCCTTCAGTATCAAGTGTTGAGACAACTGACTGTCCTGAAAATTAAAATCAAAGTACTGTAAAGTCACATATTGTACATGTACATTTGAATAGTAAATGAAAATTTGATTTCATAAAAGTATACATCTTCATATTACAACATCATACAACACATTCTTTGATGAACATCTAATGTTAGGATAAGAAACATGTTTATCATTTTATATCAGATTTAAATAACCTTTTTTGATTGGGGGAGAGGTGGTCAGGTGGTATTTATTAATCTTTGGTATTTATGTTATCAGTGATATTGTGTTGAACAACATCTGAGCCGATACATACTTCATTTGAGCTAAAAAAAAAAAACAATACAAAAAACGTTGTTTGATCCAAAAAGAAACCAGTCATTTGAGCAAATACAAACAACAACTTTCATGAGAATCTGTGGTATTGACCAGTCCAAATTTTCTGATATGAAATGTCATAGGTTTTAATTGTATTCATGAAGGAATTGTTTTTTTTCTTTTATTTAATTGTCAATTTTGTTTGTGTGTTTGTTTTTTTTTTTCAAGCGTTGTTTTTTTTAATTAACCTAATTGTTCAATGTAGCTTCAATTAAATTTTAAATTTAAAAAACTAAAACTTTTGTATTTGCTGATTTTCATGTGACTGTTATTGTTGATAATTTAGTATTAACAAAATTAAATGTCCTTCAAAAGTTAATTACAATAGTTACTAATATGGAGAGAAATTACTATATAGACTGCCCTTGGGATAGCGATATGGACTGACATATCGCTAATACTGTTGCCTATGACGGTTCAGGGATTATCAATGTGTCACTCCATATGGCTATTCCTTACGCAGTCTATATCATGAGAATTCTCTCTATATAAGTAACTATTACATGTACATAATGATGATAAAGTAACTATTACATAAAGTAACTTTTACATAATGATGTAATATAGTTGATTTAGGACATTTTCTAATCAACACTGATACTGAACACTCTATCAGTAATTATACTTTTAATGTTCTTTTTTATACACAAATAATTTTTTACTGAAACAGACATTTTTCAAACTTCTACATCAGACCATATGATGAAACTGTTTTTTTCTTTTTACAAACTGAAAATTGATCAATAGGGAAACTTTATGTTGGATTTTTTTTGTATCATTTTCTGGAAAAGCGCTTTCCAAAGATGGTGTATTATGACAACATAAAGTTAGAAAATGTCTATAAAATAATTACTTAAAATGCATATCTGTAGTATGCAATTGTATCCTAAACATGACATCATTTTTTTGCTAATGACTTGATAAATTACACTTATACAAAGATAAAGTCTGAAGTCAATATAATTTACTATGTTTGTGAGTGAATTTATTGACTTACTTGACTGGGGCTTATTAACCTATTGGCAGAAATCAACCTGCATATATTTTTAGAATTTCGTTGAACAGTTGAAAAGGGAAACACCGATATGGAATAACATTATAAAGTATTTGGTTAATTGTATCATATAATGAAACAAGATTTTGAAATACTTTTTTGTGTTACCCCAGAGTGTTTTTGCTTTTGACAAAAAAATACTTCACATACAGCTTCCAGTTTCTGTTTTTTGTTCTGTAATATTTCCAGTAAATTGTTGACATTAGTCAAATCTAAGTTGTCTTCTGATATCAGATCATACCATTCTGTTCCCTGACTATTCTGTAAAAACAAAATCAACAAATGCAATGTAATGACCATGAAATATATATGACTTGCATTGATAACATAATTATAGAGGTCAAAAAATTATTACCAGTATTTGGTCAAAACACATATAACTATAATTGGTTTCAGTTAAGCTGGCAAGAAAATGACTATATGTATTCACACAATATTACAAAAGTAGACAGCAATATCAACACAAAACTGCATTACTTATGAAAAAGAAACTAAAGTAGAATTTCGATGGTCTGACCTGCAATAACTCTAACATCATGGATGTCTCGAACTCCTTTCTGGTCCCTTTGTTTAAATTCAACCATAGTTCGACCTCAATAGCTCAATCACACCTCTAAATTGAACTGCTTTCAACCGTCTTTTAGGAGTTCGAATTGGTTTTCAAGGGCTCCGGCTAGAGCTGCCGGGGCGTCCCAAGTTGTTGGATAGGGATTGCCCTGTATGCAGGGTAGTCAGGTGATTATACGGAAAAGTCTGACCGCAAACCATTGTAGCCAAACTCTGTTGAGAAATGTCATATTCCACGCAGTATAATTTTATATTTCTTTAAGGAGAGCAGAATCACTTGGTGTCGTATAGAAGGCTAAATTTTTTTTTGCCCCCACCAATTTCTCTCCTTTTCGATTGGCAATCTAAACTTGTTGCACCAGTTGTCCCTCCCACCTTTATTTCTTTCTTCTTATACTTATATTTATTTAACTGAATAATTTGTTCTCGTCCTGATATAGCCGAAATATTGCTCACTGGACATTAAACTCTTACTAATCAATCAATCAATCAATTTAATTTTATTCCAAAAGTTTAAATTTATTGTCTAGCTTATGTGCAGGAAATGTGGCAGTATTAACATGATTAAGCTTTATAAAAGTTCAGTTTTCTGCTAAGTTTTTAAATTGTCTATATTTGATTCGTCTAATTTTTTATCCGATTTAATTCATGTTTTAATTCTGTTCCACAACCCTTTGAAATCAATGTATATGAATTTCTGGTGGATGTTATGTTTGTACCTCTGTATAATATTTTAGGAGGAAATTTCTAGATTTCTGGGGGTAAGGAAAAAATTTACTGAAAGACCCCAGTATCCTTTTTTATTGAAGATTATCAACTGAATTTGTCATTTTATAGTGAAACTACATTAAAAATCAATAATAATAAGGAATACATACAGGATCTAGTTTCATCTTTTTCTCTTCAAGTTTTCCTCTCTGTTTCAAGATTAATTCATTCACTAAAAATAAAATTAACACATTTTTTTTTTTCATTAGCAATATGGCCAAAATTTCTAATTCCTTAAAACTACTTGTTCTTCATGTTCTTCATATCTATATATGTGTAATATTGTTTGTAAAGTGTGTAATTTCTGAATGACTATATTTTGTGTAATCTTTGTATGACCATGTTTAGAAAACAATTTCAAAATGTGTTATTTTTGTAGAGCCACATTTTGTCAAACAATTTATTTTGTGTGAACTCTAGACCTGGTAATCACTATGTGTAATCTCTATATGGTCACATTTTGTGTAATCCATGTGTGGCCACATTTTGTGTAACCTCTGTTTGGCCACATTTTGTGTAACCTCTGTTTGGCCACATTTTGTGTAACCTCAGTTTGGCCACTTTTTGTGTAATTCTGTACTGCTATTCTTTAGGTAATCTCTGTTTGGCCACATTTTGTGGTACATCTGTTTGGTCACATTTTGTGTAACCTCTGTTTGGCCACATTTTGTGTAACCTCTGTTTGGCCACATTTTTTGTTATCCTGTACTGCCATACTTTATGCAATCTCTGTCTGGCCACATTTTGTGTAATCTCTATGTGTCTACTTTTTGTGTTATTTCTCTGTTTGAGTGTTCGATGTATACCACATTTTGACCCATTTATTTCAAGGTTAGCTCTTCAAATTTTTTTCATACTAATATTTGTCTACTATGTCTCCCCAAGACAAGAGATATAAACCTTTTAACTACTGTTACATACATGTTTTTTTGTGGCTATTTTTATTTTTGTTAAATGTTCCTTTCATATAACTTACAGCTAAAGTTAGGAAATATCTGGTCGGGACTTTCTATCAGATAATTACACTTTGGACAACGATTACTGTTCTCTAGACTCTGCTTGATACACTTATGGCTGAAAATAAAAATACAAATTAAACAGTCATAATTTCTATATGGATTGTACAACACTAGTTTTTTAACATTGGGTTCATTGTAATATCATCAAGGGCATAATAAAATAATTCCTAGATTCCATCAAAATTTGGGGTGGGTGGGTAAATTTAATTACATATTTTTTATCAAATTTGTGAAAATGCTGTCATTTAAATAAAAAATCATCTAAATCGGCCATACATGTAAACCAGAACAAAATGTTTTTAGACGGGTAAAAAAAATGAGTGCTGGCAGGGATGAGAACCTAGGATACTATATTTGTATATTATGTATACATGTACTATATTTTTATTATGGCCTAAATATATATTGTTGTTCTTTTAAAAACAATGTAGATAACCAATAGCATTAATGAATAGACTGTAGCACCAAACAAGCTGATTCCTATTTCCTACCCTCAGATCTTTGGTTGTGGCAAGTATAAATACATGTAGATCTCTAATTGTCCCTTAAGCTGTTGATATCTATCAAAGAAAATTTATTTTATGTTCTTTTCTCTTCTGAGTACTATATAAAATGTAAAATTACCAAATATCTATTACAAAAAAACCCATATTTGGCTTAAGTGTGACACCCTATTTTTTTTTACATTATTGATCAACCAACACTTATCACATTTCATAGTCTAGTTAAATTACAATTGGTTATCATGAATTTCACACAATGAACAGAAAAAAAAAACATTTAGCTATGTGACTCACCAAAATGTATGTCCATATTTAGTCATGTGAGTTACCAATATGACTAAGACCTAAAGAAAACCTGTGTTTCCGGTCACATACTCTTCCAAATTAGGGTCGGAAGGTAGGCATTTTTTTATTTTGCCAAAACTTTTTAAATAGACATATAGAGAGTAACTTCTGGACTTTAACAGTGCTTCTTTAAAAATTGCAAAAAAAACTTTAGGGTAGGCATTTTTAGCTCCAAAAATCTAGGGTCGGTAGGGTTACCGGAAACACAGATTTTTTTTTATTCTGCCTGACCAAAATCTATGTCCATGTTTAGTCATGAGTATGTCCATGTTTAGTCATGTGACTTACTAGAATGCATGTCCATGTTTGGTTATATGACTTGCCAGAATGCATGTCCATGTTTGGTTATGTGACTTACCAGAATGTATGTCCATTTTAAGTCATGTCTAGTCACGTGACTTACCAGAATGTATGTCCATGTATAGTCATGTGACTTACCAGAATGTATGTCCATGTACAGTCATGTGACTTTCCAAAATGTATATCAATGTCTAGTCATGTGACTGACCAGAATGTATGTTCATGCCTAGTCTTGTGACTTACTACAATGCATGTCCATTTTTAGTCTCTGTGATTGACTTGCGAGAATGTATGTCCATGTCTAGTAAAGTGACTTACCAGAATATATGTCAATGTCTAGTCATGTGACTGACCAGAATGTATGTCAATGTTTAGTCATGTGACTGACCAGAATGTATGTCCATGTCTAGTCATGTTACCTACCAGAATGCATGTCAATGTCTAGTCATGTGACTTACCAGAATGTATGTTCATGCCTAGTCGTGTGACTTACTACAATGTATGTCCATGTCTAATCATGTGACTTTCCAGAATGTATGTCCATGTTTAGTCACGTGACTTACCAGAATGTATGCCCATGTCTAGTCATGTGACTTACCATATGTATGTTCATGCCTAGTTGTGTGACTTAATACGATGTATGTCCATGTTTAGTCATATGATTTACCAGAATGTATGTCAATGACTAATCATGTGACTTACCTGAATGTATGTCCATGTCTAGTAATGTGCCTTACCAGAATTTATGTCTATGTCTAGTAATGTGACACCAGAATGTATGTTCATGCCTAGTCGTGTGACTTACTCCAATGTATGTCCACATTTAATCATGTGACTTTCCAGAATGTATGTCCATGTTTAGTCATGTGACTTACAAGAATGTATGTCGATGTCTAGTCATGTGACTTACCAGAATGTATGTTCATGCCAACTCATGTGACTTACTACAAATTATGTCCATGTCTAATCGTGTGATTTACCAGAATTTATGTCCATGTCTAGTAATATGAACTACCAGAATGTATGTTCATGCCTAGTCGAGTGACTTACTACAATATATGTCCATGTCTAATCATGTGACTTTCCAGAATGTATGTCCATGTTTAGTCATGTGACTTACAAGAATGTATGTCAATGTCTATTCATGTGAATTACCAGAATGTATGTTCATGCCTAGTCATGTGACTTACTACAATGTATGTCCATGTCTAGTAATGTGACTTACCAGAATGTATGTTCATGCCTAGTCGAGTGTTTTACTTCAATGTATGTCCACATCTAATCATGTGACTTTCCAGAATGTATGTCCATGTTTAGTCATGTGACTTACAAGAATGTATGTCAATGCCTAGTCATGTGACTTACCAGAATGTATGTTCATGCCTAGTCATGTGACTTACTACAAATTATGTCCATGTCTAATCGTGTGATTTACCAGAATTTATGTACATGTCTAGTAATGTGAACTACCAGAATGTATGTTCATGCCTAGTCACGTGACTTACTACAATGTATGTCCATGTCTAATTATGTGACTTTCCAGAATGTATATCCATGATTAGTCTTGTGACTTACAAGAATGTATGTCCATGTCTAGTCATGTGACTTACCAGTATGTATGTTCATGCCTAGTCATGTGACTTACTACAATGTATGTCCATGTCTAATCATGTGACTTACCAGAATGTATGTAGATGTCTAGTCATGTGACTTACTAGAATGTTTGTTCATGCCTAGTCATGTGACTTACTACAATGTATGTCCATGTTTAGTCATGCGACTTTCCAGAATTTATGTCCATGTTTAGTCAAGTGACTTACCAGACTGATGCCCATGTCTAGACAAGTGACTTACAAGAATGTATGTCCATGTGTAGTCGTGTGACTTACCAGAATGTATGTCCATGTCTAGTCATGTGACTTACCAGAATGTATGTCCATTTTTAGTCGCTGTGATCTGACTTACCAAAATGTATGTATATATCTGGTCACTTGACTAACCAGAATGTATGTCCATGTTTAATTTCATTAATTACCAGAAAGTATGACCGTGTTTAGTCATGTGGCCTACAAGAATGTATGTCCATGTCTAGTCATGTGAATGTGAATTTATAGTCATGTGACTTTCCAGCATGTATGTACGTGCCTAAACATGCAACTTACCAGAATGTTTATCCATGTTTAGCTATGTTACTTTCTTGTTTGTATACATTCCTCATGAGACCTTCAAGAATGTATGTCCACATCTAGCCATGTATGTAACTTTCCAAAATGTTTGTCTACATTTAGTCATGCGACTTACAGAGAGTATTTCCATGTTTATTCAAATGACTTACCAAAATGTATGTCCACATTTAGTCATGTGAGCTTCCTCAATAATGTCAAAACAAATTGGACTGAAAATATAAACTTAATTGTTTAAACAAGAAACTATTATATATCTATATATTAATTCATATTAATCAAGTTGCAACATTCAATTTCATTAGTCAATTTCATGAACAACTAAGAATTCATATCTCAACATTTGATTATCTCCTCTTTTCCATTTATATGCTCTGAGGTTAAATAGAGCGGTATATGGTGACATTAACTTCAGTGACAACTTAGTTTTAAGCTCAAAGGATTGGAATTAGAAATAAAAGTAATTTTGGAGTTTATTCAGTTTGTGAGCAAGTTGGTTGTATTTACACATAGACAAACTACTCCAAAATTACTTTTATTCCAATAATAAATCAAAATGATAATTACACACAAATCTATCTGTGCCAAATAGTTGAATTACATAAAAAACATTGCATACTGATATTCTCAAAATTCAAGTTCAAAAACAATAACTCTGACAAGAGGAAATAGCCTGGGGAAATGGCTTAAAACTTGAAAGAGATACAGCTGCTTAAATTTAAGGAAATATTTGTAGATGCATGTCATGCCTTGCCAGAGAACGTTATTCAGGCAAAAGATGTAAGACAGGTTGAGATCCTGCTAGACAAACAGTGGGAAAATCAAGAATTCAAATACGACTCCATTAAGGACTTGCTGTGCCAACGACAGAACCACAAGTCAGGCTTGGGCTGGCCTGATAGAGCTGACCACAAAGATAGATACAAGGGCTGTATAAGCCTGCATCCATAAACGATCTTATGGTTCTTTGGTATCCTAAGGTAAGATTCCAAGATTTCATTATTGTTTGCAGGAATGGCTCTGGCTTCTGAATATCTGTTGCCAGAAAAATCGCCAACTTGTATTTTTTGTCGCCAATTACAAAAATTTGTCGCCAGTTAGGAAGCATCCAATTGGTTTTCTAGGTTGGACGATAGACTTTTGTGTTCTTTTGAATAGTTCTATTTTGCATTCTTTAGTTTTGATGGCACAAATTCTTTTATCATTTACATGCTCGCTGTTTTGGTTTGAATCGTATGCTTAACATTCCTTGTTTGCTGCCTTTTGTGGGTACTATTTTCAAATATTTCATAGTTATGTCCTTCAAAGTCGTTAATGTTTCATCTGCAGAAAGATGTTTTGATTCCCCTTACAATGAGGAATTTTTCACAATCTTTTTTTTCTTCATCATTTTTATGCTTTGTTGACTAATATATTTGGTTTGAGGGATATCTTCCACTGCAATGTCATTTTGGACATTTCTTAGAATTTCATGGCACTAAGATCTCCCAATATGAGGGAGAAATGGTTAAAGTTTTTAACATTAATATCTGATTTTCAAGTTTCAAATAAATAGTTTATCTTTCAATAGGTCAATAAAAGTATTAAACAAAAATTGAATTTGCAATTATTTGGATAAAGTTTGTTAGATTTCAATATTATTCCTTAAAATTAGGCCCATTCCAGCGGCACGTCTGTATATACCTCTATATAGGAAGTGACCCCCCCCCCCGTGTGGTCATCCCTTTAACTTGTAGACTGAATATAATTCATGATAGTAAACTCGCATTTTACGTTCACGTACATTTGAAGGCACGAATTCAGGACGCTTTCTGTGTCTGTTTAGATCCATCGCGACATTTAAAAATATAAATTAATCCATTTTGATATGTAAATGTCACGATTTGTAAGTATTGATCAATGATTGATTTCTTATGCTACTTACGTACTTGATTAAAAGAAATAGTAAAAGGATGAGTGGCAATAAGAACCATATTTGGCCCAAAAAAATCAAGTTGTTTAAAATAGTGTGATAGTGTGGGAAATATTAACTATTACATCTGGCTACAAAGAAAACATATAATAATACGAATTCCTTTCATTTTGTGACGTTATTGTGACATCACAAGGAGCCGTCTTTTTGAAAGAAAATCAGAAAATCTGCAATTTTGAATGTTCTCAAAGCAAATTTTCTTTAAGTGAACATGGGGCACATGCAATAAACACCTTCAAACTTTCAGAAATGATGTATTTCACCATTTTACACATTTTGACTAAATATGAAGTTGTTATTCAGATGTGCCCATATTTTTCAAAGCACAAAAATGTGCAAAACACAGCAAATATCTATGAAATTCTGACTTTTTCCAAAAATATAGCTTTTGAGTTAACTGATTACCATGAGAATCAAACTGATATGGAAAAAAGCTTTATCATTTTCATAAAGCCCTATATATTTGTTCAATGTTTCAGGAACATAAGACATCTGTTTGTATAGTTTTAGTTTCATGGTAAATCTTGGGCCAAAAATGGGTCTTACTGCCACTCATCCTTTGATTTAATTTATTTATAGATATATGTACTTTGAATTGGAATTTCCCCCTTTTGTGCACGTGCATCAGTTGGGACATTACGTATCATATCTCTTTAGTGATTGGTTCATCGTATTTGACGTTGTTCTGTAGATTCACCTTCAGAATGCTTGCGCAGGTCAGTTTATTGTGATTGGTTTATTAAAATTGTGACGTACAATGTTTATGTATCTGCCGAATGATCTTTGTCCATGCTGATTTTTGACGGCTTGTATGATTATTTTAACAACAAAAATCATGAAAGGTTTCAACTAAAAAGGGTAAAAATTGGATAATACCGGCAAGTTGATTTGAAAAACGTTGTCACCAAAAAAATCGCCAGGAACGATTTTTTGTCGCCAGAATGAAAATAAAATCACAAATTGCAACATTGGCGAAGCCCAGCGCGAACCCTGTGTTTGGTGCAAGTGGAACCTGATTTGTGTAATAAAGACACATCTGTTTGGTTGCATTTCAGGGTTCTGCTACACCGGCATAATACCTAAAATTCAAATAAATGCGTGGGCGTGCAGACGAAAATATTCGAAATAACAAAAATAAATGTTTGGGGTCGATGCAAAAAGCAGACAAGCCACGAAACACGGAATTACACGAAATCCATCGAGAGTTTTTGCTCAATCCTTACCAAACAAAATCATTGTCTTTGTCCTCAAATGACCCACTTATTCCCGTATACACAGGAGGTAACGTTCGATTTGGATTTCTTTTCCGTCTTGTTCGGTCAGCTTGTTGCTGCGTTCTACCAGACATATTTTGCACGTAAAATGTTACATTATGGAAAATAAATGTTGTGTGCCCTACAATGATATTGCAAAGTAAACATTCACGGATCGCTGCATTGTCAAAATATAGATCGTATGCAAAATGTGCACCGAACAAGAAACGGAAATGAAGTTGAATGTTTTGATGGAGAGCGCATGTCGGTGAACTTTACATTCTTTGTTCTTACAACAATGCAAAATATTTGATAAAATTGGATTTTATCGTAATTTCGAGTATCAAATCACACTTCGGTAGCTTTATTTTTTCAAACAACTAAATAAAAAGATTTTTTCATGTTGTTATTGTTTTCAGTAATTTATTTTTATTTTTGTCAAGTACTTAAGCGACAAGTGGGAATTATGAATGAAACCAAAATAGAAACAGGAGCACAAGTAATGATCAATACCCTAGAATCCCCGATAAACAAATCATATTGTTCTATCTGATGCAAATATTTATATTTCCTGAGGGTTGAAATCCTAATGTTTTACAAAAAAATATTGAGCTGCTTTACATTGATTCAACTTTCCAGTACGAATATTCCCATCACATAATCATACTTTTACAAATTTGCAATAATGAAACTACATATTTGTTCCCTGATGACACAATTACTCCAGTAAATAATTGCATGTCAACTTGTAAATACTAATTGTGGTAATCCTTCCACTGTCCAACAGCAACACAGGGGGCCGAGTGGTTACAGGCACTGGACTTTAAATCACAATGGCCGACACCACTGTGGGTTTAAGGGGGCACTACACTGTTTCAATACGCCAATTTTGACAGACCTCGAAAATAGTACTATTAAAATTAGTGCCTTTTAATTTGTAGTGGCTCCAGCCAATTGATACATGTTACAATCAACTAGATCATAGAATATTTCTAGGTGAATGACAGAGAGCAAAGGACAGAAGAAAAACATGTTTAAGTTGCATAACAAGCTAGAACCGATCAAATGAAATACGACCAAATACCGAAAATTCTCTGTTGCGACTATGTACAAAATTAACCGGAACATTTCAATTCAATTTTATTTTCTTATTTGACAATCAACATATGGTTTAAATGTATTTATTTTATCGTGTTGGTGATCTGTTAACAGAATAACAAGTTCCTGCACCTGGGAAAATTCATTTCTATTTTATGTGAATTTTTGAAATCCCAAAATTTAACATACGAGTAAATGGGAGGCCGATTTAGTGGTGTGCCTCCTTAAGACATTGCCAGAGGTGTTTACCAGAGGTGTTTTGGGGGTGATTTGGATTAGATTTCAATACATCTTGAAGAATTGTGCAGTTTTTTACACATTTAATGTATGGTGTGTGTCTTATGTCATTCAAAAAGCAATGACTATCCAATCAGTTCTGGATTTGACCTGTCACTGATAACAGCCAAGCGGTTGTTTTTACAC
>MJUU01058221.1:40236-58974 GCA_002080025.1 Modiolus philippinarum
ATAAATTGGATTTCAAAAATATTTGATTCCAATTTTGGTAAATTTCCTGAAAGTCTCAAAGACCACTTATTTTTTGGAATTCTACTTAGCAACCATATATCCTAGAATTCTTTTAGTAATAATAATGACTATCAATAGGTAGATTTAAAATATAATGAAAAATTATGCCAAGGGTGTATAACAACTGTTTTCTGTGTCAAACAGGGAGTGCAGGGATAGCTGTCGTTTCCGACAACATCTAGTTTGTTTTTGTGAGTTGTAGCATGTGTTGTACTTTTCTGCTATTACATGTGTTTACTGTTTTTTTTTTGTATTTGTGAATTGTAGCATGTGATTGTATTTTTCTGCTCTTGCATGTGTTTACTGTTTTTTGTATTTGTGAATTGTAGCATGTGACTATAGTTTTCTGCAATTGCATGTGTGTACTGTTTTTTTTTTGTATTTTTGTCATCTAGTACTAACAAATTGAAATTGATTCCAGGAAAAAGTATGAAGATACTGGATGATTAAAATATACAACTACATAAAGATATTCAAATACATTGACATGACCATCTCTATAACATAAAATGATAAGGTTTAATCTATGTTTGCGCACAAAAAACCAAATATTGGGTAAAAATATTTACCAAGAACCACATCTGAAAAATACAAAAAATGTAAAAATGCAACACTTGAAATATATTCTCTACATTGTGAAATTTTAAATGTTTTATTTTTGACGCCACTATGTGTAGAATAAACTACATTGTAAAATTGTAAATGTTTTATTTTTGACAACACTATGTGTAGAATAAACTGAAACTCATAGCTTCTATTTTTAACTAATCATGTAGACTTTCTCATTACACATAGTAATCTCCATGACCAGCTTAATCTGGCTTGAAGCGGTGAAAATTGTTCACCTCTGATTGAAGATCCTCACGCGACATCAAGATGTAGACAGGAATAAAAGCCCTGTCCTTGATAAACTGGAATTTTTTAAGTAACGTGTGCGTTTTGTCACATATACATTCACTCCATATCCTTTCATTTTTTTTTATTAACCAATGGCTTCAAAAAATTCCGTATCGAACGATCAAAAAACAAGATGTGCTTTGTGAAACGCTATGCTCCTGCCAGCAATCACGTCTACAATACAAAATTAATGCTTCGAATTGCAATATAAACTAGCAATTAAGGTTTAGTATATATTTGTGCTAAGCTCCATTGGATCCATCCACACATAGAATATCAAGTCTCTCACGTTTGTAATTAGAAACTAAAAGGGAAATCTAGATTTTAACCTTTTGACCTCTGAAGCTTTGATCTCTGACCTGACCTAAAATTTGCATAATGGTGTTAAGCTTAAAATTATCAATATACAGGCTGATATGAAGGTCCTACCATATCTGGTCGGAAATATATAGCGATTCTAAAGTTTTAGTAAGGTTCTCAAGTTTGAACTCAGTAACGCTGACGTTTTACATAACTCAGATTTTTTTTGGTAAGTTTGCTTTGAGCTTCATTCGATCTGTTCAAATATAGAATATGAAGCCTTTAGCAATTGTAATTAACAAGCTATAACGAAATTCTTTATGACCTTGACCTTTGACCTTTAACCTAGGTGAAATTTGCGCAATTTTGTTCAGCTTCATATGACCAATATACAACAAAATATGTCAGAAAGTCCTACCAAATCTGGTTGAAAAGAAAGAGAGAGAGAGAGAGAGAGAAAATGTTAAAATTTTTACTAAGGTTTCAAATTTGCAGTCAGTGGTCATGATCTTTGACCTGACCCAAATATTTTTTAGGGATTTGCACTAAGCTTTATTCGATCTATTTACGTACAGAATATCAAGCCTCTACCAATGGTATTTAACGTGCTATAGCAAAATCCAGATTTTGAACTTTTGATCTTTGGGACTTTGACTTTGACCTGAATTTGGTGAAATTTACATAATGGTGTTCAGTTTAACACGGTCAATACACATACAAAGTATAAGAGGTTTATCACATCTGGGTCAAAAGTTATGAGCCAGGTTTAGGCTACAACAGACAGACAAACACACAAACAGACATACATACATACATACAAACAGACAGAAAGACAGGGTAAAACAATATGTCCCCAAATTGAAGATCAGGGGGCATAAAAGGGTAATCAATCCTCGTAAAAATATTTTAAGTTTTGGTCCGTGCTGGGATTCAAGATTCATTATTCACTTAGTACTCGGACGAACATTTTATTTTTATTGTCTAGTACTGGACACTACAGATAATAAACGGGGAGGTATGGTACGCCATAAAACTGGTTTTGCACAAAATGTCTAATGAAATGCCTGTTCGAATTCAAGATCGTTGAGGTTCACAATTTTTCGAAGGTTTTGCTTCCGTTTTTTTAACCCAGCAAGCCCATAAAACAACATTTTGAGATAGTCATGTATAAAAACAAAAATAGACAACAAAGCTCCCAAAACAAAAGAAGGCAATGCAAATATTACATGTCAAGAGACAAATTACATATAGCAACAGACATAGCCAGGCATGGCATACAGTTTAACATTTGTCAAAATAGTTGTTACATGTTCAGTTTTCGTAAAACATTAATGCCTCGGTCATGATGGGTTCATGCATTTGTAAGTAGAATTTTATTACCGAAGGATATCAAGAGCATAGCCACCAAGTAAGTTCAAGACAACAGAGTCTCCCTCTCTCGTTTAAAGCTTTATCCAAATGTTATGTTGTATTTTACATTGGCTATTTGTTTCCTTTCAGTCTAATACATCTTTCTTCTTCATGATGTCAAAAAGGCTTTGTCTGATCTTTTTTGAATACACATAATCGATCTTTAAACTGTTAATTTAATAATAACATTTCTGATATTTTGAAATTTTGTAGTTACACAAAGTGCAAAAAATGTGTTAAAAATACTTACCAATTGATGCATCTGAAAAATATTTGTAAGATGAAGGTAGAGCATTGTGCTATCCTTTGCAAATTCTTAATATTAAGCATCTGACGCCCATACACAGAGTAACAAAGATATACTTTATTTTTCATTCTATACATAACATTACTGCAAATTGTAATTTTATTCATAGATGCATGATATAACGGAACAAATCTTGATCACTTGGTAATGGAGACGTAATCAATGAATTTTACTAAATCGGCAAAATCCAAATCCAAATCCAAAAAATCCCGCAAAAAGTCTAATTGCTTACCCGTGACAGATATAAGTGTTTGTTGATAAAAGATTATACCCCCTCCGCCCAAACAACAGTTTGTGATATTGATGAAATAATATAATTGGTTACTTTAACATGAAATAAAAAATTTAAATACAAAGAAATTTCACTTACTGACCTTAAATGAGCTATTGGAGCAACTGTTGACAAGAAAATTGGTTGTTATTGGGCGAAATTGTTTGCTTACTGACCTAAGTAAGCTACTGAAGCCTTTATTGGGTGTTGTGGGGCGAAATATACAACAAAACAATAAAGGATAAAAATCGAAAATTCCAAATTACTTATACAAATCAATAAAACTTGCTTCAATACATCCTGAAGGCGAGCTTATAATAAGGTCCATATCGAACACACAATATCCTGTATAATGTTCGAGAAAAATAACTTAATTTGCACCACGAGTTTATTAAATGTAATCAGATACCCTGCACTAATTCTTCTTTTTTATAATATAGAGTCAAATTCCGTAAAGACCCAAAGGTGAATTCTAACAAACTTCAATTTTACATGTACCATAAGGTAATTGTAGAAATAGGTGATACCTACGCGTTTAGGGTAATAACTAGTACATTACATCAGAGGCCCTCAAGAGCCTGTATCGCTCATCCAGCAGGCTTGGGGCGAATTACATTGCAATGTAATGCATTATAATACAATTACATTTGAAAATTTAATATTATATTACAATTACAATTACTTCAATTTTTTAAAGTAATGCATTATAACACAATTACTTTACAAAAGTAATGCAGTAAATTACACATTACATTTTTCAAATTTTATCAATGAGAGAAACGGTTGATCATGCATTTGAAATTTATTTACAGTGAATTCTGTGAACATGTTTCTAAAGCAAGAAAAAGACCAAATTTAATCAATTTATTAAAACTATAAATATCTCTGGAAAATGATGTAGATTCATTAAAAAATACAAGAGTAAAGATCCACCCTCCCGTGTTAAAATTCTGTACTTGTGAATTTCGTTGCATTTATATGTAATTTATAGACTGTATTATCTCTTTTACTGTGTATATGTAGTTTATATTTTCCCTCTTTTTCACAATTTTTCTGGAACAATTTTGAAATTTACAATTTAATATTAAGCCTTAAAGGTTGGGGAAATAATGTGGGCTTACTGAACCTTCACTGTGTAAAATTCATGTAATCTTTTCAAAATTAAAGAATGAACTTTATATGTAGTTTTTGAGAAAATAAGAAACCATCCATGAATATACATATATGTATAGATATAAACTAATTAAGAGATTTACATGTGACAATCATTGATTTTTTGAACTAATTATACCTTGATCACTAGAAGCTTGTGTTTGTTTTGTAAATTAAGGATTGTAAATTTTCAAAACTACAATTGAAATTGTTTTTCATCATAAAATTCCTGAATCAAAAGAAACTATTTTGTTTTATACTTTTAGATAAGTTGCAAAGCTGGCAATATTTAGTATGGAGTTCCAATACATTTCACTAATTTTCATAGTTGAAAAGCTTTACCCAAGTTTCAAATTAGAAAAAGGTAATGCTATGTAATGCCATGTAATGCTTAAATTACAGGCATTTTTTAAATGTAATGCATTATATTACAATTACATGTAATGCTAAAAATGGAGCATTACACATTACATGCATTACTTTGTAATAATGTAATGCATTACAGGGCATTACAATTACACATTAGCATTACCCCATGCCCGTCATCCAGGCCATGGCTGATAATTATACAGTCAAAATAACATAAGTTAGAAAGTGTCTCATTTTCATGTATGTTATCAGACCTTGATTTTATTTAAAGTTGAACTATATGTCCTGATGGCAACCATTTTGGTTATGATGAAAACTTACTGGTCACCGTTTTGAAGGGCACCAACTTAGGACTATTATGAACGAATTTGAATCCAATTGGCCTAGCTGTTTCAGAAAAGAGGATCTTTTATGTGTTATCCTATGAGGTCCACTGTAAAACTAAGTTCCCAAATGTTGACCATATAGGATGAGGTGCACACTTTACTGACAAATTTTTTACGGGGAAGACAACATCAATATTGTAACCAAGTTTGTTTTCAGTTTGCTGTGTTGTGTCAAAGAAAAAAAATCTTTAAAGGATTTGCAATAAGGTCTGGTGTTAAAACATTGTTCCCGCTCGCAGTCATCTTGGATATGAGATAGACATATTTTTCAAAGGGTGCCAGCTAAGATCTATTTCGACTAATTTCTTTTGTAATTGTTTTATTTTTCAGAACAATAAATCGATATACAAAGACAGCTCAGAGACAATTACGTGTACAACACATGTAAAAAAGTTACATAAGGAATAGTGACAATTGATATTGATTTAACAAACTTTAAAAAAAAAGAAAATATATGTAAATAATATTAATAATAAATGAAGTATTAACCACTGAGTACCGCTTTGCTTAACTGAAACTCTTTGTGTAGGGGTCATATAGTATGCTGCTAATTTTTCAAAAGCAAGTGAAAATTTTAAAAAATCAAGTCCCCCTCGAAAGAAAGATCCATACCCTTACATCTATAAATATAATTTTTCAATATAAGACAAACAGAGAAGAGGAGGTATTTGAACAAGATTTCCATGGATTCAAACATAAACTATATTCCCCACTGGTGGCCACCTTAGATAAAGAGACCATGCAAGCCATTTTTAAAGGTGACCACCTAATGACTATTGTGACCAATATTTAACGAAAGGATATGGAGTAAATAAGACCATAACACATATGTTTACTCCAACTGCAATAATTTAAATAAACTCATTTACAAGTACATTATATCTAAGAAAAACAAAGAACATACATCTCCACACTGCATTACAAGACAAACTCCTGTATTAAATATTTTACGAAAGGATATGGAGTAAAGAACATGAGACCATGAGACCAAGTTTAGAGACAATTCGATTTGTTGTTTCAGGGGAGATGGTCTTTGAAAGCTTACTCACAGGTTGAAATTTTAAACAAAGTTGACGCTGGCGGTCATCTTGGATGTGATGCAGACTTGCCGGGCACATTTTTAAAGGGGTCAACTAAAACCATTGTGACCAAGATTGCTTCAAATTAGCCTACTAGTTTTTAGATTGAAATCTTGGATGGATGAAGGCCATGTTGGATGAGGTCTGACTTCTTGACTTCGATAATTAAAAGGTAATTCTTGATATGCTGAACATTTTTGCAATATAAAGTTTACTTCTATTTCCAGTTGTTTTTAAAATATAAGACAAAGGCATTAAATCACAAATCATTTGACCAAAAAGTGCAATAAATCTTATATGGGTATTTCGATTTTCGATTTTCTTCAAAATTTCCATGAATATAGATTATGATATGCTTAACATTTTTGCAACTAAACTTAACCTGTATCTGCTATGGTTTTTGAAATTAAAAAAAATAAAAAACATCAAAATTTTACAAATTTGACGGAAAAAGGCAATTACTTTAAAACGGGTTATCAGATCTTTTCCAAAATGGCATGATTGGTAGATCTTGCATACTGATAAATTTTAGACTTTTGATATATGTAACGGTTTTTGAGTTTTTTTTCGAAAACTGCAATTTACCCCCATGTTCTATTTTAAGCAGCTGCAATCGTTTTGTGATGCCAGCCTTTAAAAAAACACAATTTCGAGAAACCATTACCCTTGTTACTCAGGCAAAATTTGAACTAATTAAGTTTGGTTGTTTCAGGGGAGACAATCTCAGGAAAAAAGGTTAACGTCGGACGGACAGACGGACGAAGTTGGCAAACCAATTGTTTTTATTTTTAACTATTGTATTATTTCAGTTTAATTAAAGATAATTTTGATTGTTTAGTTTGTTTTCAAAATACAACCACCCCTTTTCATCATTTTTCCTTCGGCATCCGTTTGCCGACATATCTATCATTTACTCTGTACCATTTATGTGAAAATACTATATGTGAAAAAACCACATAATTTATATGCTGGTTTAACACATCAATGGCTTAAAAAAGGTTTCAAAAAAATGATTAAAGTGCCAAATCATAGTGTCAAAAAATTCAATAAATATGTATTGTGGTTGCCCTTTAAATATTGTGCTTACCTTGTAGAACAGTCCTTACCATATCTGTACCAGTGCACACATCACATATAGATGGATTATCTTGGAAGTCCCCTGCAAAAATTAGACAAAAATGTATTCGAAATAAAGTGTTCAGAATGTTCAATGGTTGCGAAATATTTGCATCAACACATGTTAATACAATGCGGATGTAGATTTGGAACTACTATTTTGACACAGTTATTGGGTCGCTTGAATAATATGGCCCTATTCAAATTTCATGAGATCCATTATGATCAAAGAAAACAATTAAAGATATAAAGCTAAACATAGATCAATTAACCGGTACAACTATAGAGCCTTTAACTATGAAACATGACAAAAACATGAATTCACACTTGGCATTTTATCTCCGAATGACTTCACACTTGTCTCCAAATCTGTCAAAATTGCATTCGAGTATCAATTTCAGTAACTGAGAAAGTAAATGAGTAAATGCTTTATTTATTTCATTTCAAGGATTCGATACTTTATCTTACAGTCCGAACATGCATTTGAATCTCTTTTGTTAGATAGATACAGCTTGGTTGCTTACAAATAGGCTACTTAAGCAAGGGTATGTTGCCCATAACTTGAGGTCATCACTACAGATGTTTTACGGTCGACATCACGATATTGTGGACCGCTATGGGATATCCGTTTCCCAGATGACAACAGATCTTTCTCTTTGCCAACTAAAGTTTGTTTTTCTTCTACCGGATTTGACTTTACTACCGGAGTTGACATATTCAACACGGCGGGTGTCTTATAAAAAGCAGGAGATGCTTACTCTACCGGTGGACCTGATCTCACCCATGTTTTTTTATTGTGTCCGTGATGTTCATTTTCGTATATGTGCGTGTCTTCATTTTCTTTTCTATGTTATGTCTTTGTTTCTTTGTTTTTCCGACGTTGCCATTGTCCTTAGATTGTTTTTCTTACCCTGACAGTTCGGTTCTCACTTACTTTGTTATGATAGTGTACATAATTGTAAATCTGTTAATACAATTTTGGAGAAGATTTGATGAATTCGTAAAGCGGTATGCTGATGAAAAGAGTTTACGAGAAAGTGACCATACCTTTTTACTTTCTGCATATGGCCATTTTAAGAACGTATGTCTCATCTTTACATATAAAATCAATCGAATGGTGTAAATACAAACAGTAAATGACATTTTCAAAGATAAAACGTAGACAGGAACAAGTCAAGCCAAACAGTTTAGATCAAACAACCCAATATTTATACTATAAATAATCCGAGAGTCTGATTATCCCAAAGTATTCAACGAATGATGGAACAAGCAGTCCGACTATCCTGAATTTCTATCGCTATTTAAGTCTCATGTCTTTTTGTGTTTTTCGAATGTAGTTCACTTGTGAATTGTGGCATGTAAGCAGTAAATCAGTCAAAACATCACAACGATTGACCAGATAAAGAACGCCAGAAGAGGACAAATTTATTAACTGAATCAGCCCCAAGTTGTTAAGGGAAAAGATCCAAACTAGACATTAAATAAACTAGAGGCTCGGAGACTGAGCCTGTTTCGCTCACCTGGCAAAATGCTTTTATGCTATGCATGACCAAAAATGATGTTTAGACCAATGGAGTCTAATGTTTAGCTATATTCTCCATTAGTAGCCATGTTTTTTGTCTGATCCTATTGGAATGAGTAAATTTTGCAAAGGACCTTCTATACATTTAGTTAAATTCGCTTGAATAGTTTCAGAGAAGATGGTGAAAAGGATGGTTTTCTAATACTAGGCTTCAATGTTAAACTATGTCCTGCACTGGAGGCCATGTTTTTGTCGGATCGAATTAAATGAGCAATCTTTGTAAAGTACCTTACGTACATCATTCGTGTAGCTTTGTTGAATTTGCCTCAGTTGTTTCAGAGTAAAAGGTGAAAATATGATAGATGCACTGTTAAACAATGTTCCGTGCTGGCGGCCATGTTTTATCGGATCGGAAAAAATGAGCAATTTTTGTTAAGGACCTTTAATACATCATTCCTGTAAAGTTTAACTGGATTTGCTTCAGTGGAATGAGAGCAGAAGATAAAAATGTGATTTTTCCCATAGGGTCCAATGTTAAACCTAAGTTCCGCAGCCATGTTTTAATTGGATCGGAACGAAATGAGCAATCTCTGTAAAAGACCTTCCATATATCATTCCTGTAAAGTTGGGTTGAATTTGCTCGAGTGGTTTCAGAGGAAGAGATGAAAATGTGATTTTGCCCATAGGGTCCAATGTGAAACAATGTTCCGTGCTGGCGGCTATGTTTTTTTTTCAGATCAGAGGTAAATAAGCAATCTTTGATAAGGACCTTCCATACATCATTCCTGTTAAGTTTGGTTGAATTTGCTTCAGTGGTTTCAGAGTAGAGGATAAAAATGTGAATTCCCATAGGGTCTAATGTTAAACTATGTTCCGTGCTGGCGGCCATGTTTTTTATCGGATCAGAGCGAAATTAGCAATCTTTTTTACGGACCATTAGTACATCATTCCTGTAAAATTTGGTTAGATTTGCCTCAGCGGTTCCAGAGTAGTAGATGAAAAATAATGTGATTTTTCCCATAGGGTCAAATGTTAAACTATATTCCGAGCTTGCGGCCATGTTTTTTATCGGATCGGTACGAAATGAGCAATCGTTGTTAAGAACTTTTAGTGCATCATTCCTATAAAGTTTTGTTGAATTTGCTTCAGCCATGTAACAGTAGAAGATGACTTTCGCTTGGGGTCCAATGTTAAACTATGTTCCGCGCTGGTGGCCATGTTTTTATTGGATCGGAACGAAATGAGCAATCTGTGTTAAGGACCTTCAGTATATCATTCCTGCAAAGTTTGTTTGGATTTTCCTCAGCGGTTCCAGAGTAGAAGATGAAAATGTGATTTTTCCCATGGGGTCCAATGTTAAACTATGTTCCGTGCTGGCGGCAATGTTTTTTATCGGATCGATATGAAATGAGCAATTGATGTTAAGGACCTTTAGTTCAACATTCCTATGAAATTTGGTTGAATTTGCTTCAGCCGTTTCAGAGTAGAAGATGAAAATGTTATTTTCGCTTAGGGTCCAATGTTAAACTATGTTTCGCGCTGGCGGCCATGTTTTTATCGGATCGGAACAAAATGAGCAACCTTTGTAAAGGACCTTTAGTATATCATTCCTGTAAAGTTTGGTTGAATCTGCTTCAGTGCTTTCAGAGTAGAAGATGAAAATGTGATTTTCTCATGGGGTCCAACGTTAAACCTAAGTTCCGCGCTGGCGTTCATGTTTTTTGTCGGATCGAAACGAAATGAGCAATCTTTGTAAAGGACCTTCCGTACATCATTCCTGTAAAGTTTGGTTGAATCTGCTTCAGTGGTTTCAGAGGAGAAGATGAAAATGTCAAAAGTTTAACGGACGCCGGACGATGGACGACGGACGCCAAGTGATGGCAATAGCTCACACTGACCCTTCGGGTCAGGTTAGCTGAAAAGAAAACTTTGAAATGTATAGTAAATTTTATCTCGAATTTTGTAAAGGAGGCTTAAATTCGAAAAATAGTTTTAATAGTGCAATGTTTTTTTTTCATTTCTTTTTTCTCAATTGAGAGTCCTATGAATGTTTAATATTAACTAAAAATTGGTAAAGTCGTGCTAGAATTATGCGCATATAGATAATTTAACTCATTCGCTACTCAATGGCCTGTGGTCGAAGCAGTGACTTCCTTGATAGAGCTCGTTTCCTCACAAATAGGCTACTTAAACAAAGGTATGTTACCCAAAACTTGAATTAAAAAAAAAACAGGATAACAGCAAACACCAACCATACCCTGGATCTACAATCACATGCCACAATTTACAAGCAAACTGTACCAGAAAAACAATAATGAAAACAAGAGACAAACATAAATAACGATATGAACTCAGGATAGCCGGACTTGGTACCGGCACTAGCAAAAGCCAGTGGTAGGGTTAAACCGGTTTATGGGTACACAAACCTTCCCTTTCTCTATCCCGTGTCCCTATAGTATAATAAACATGCGAATAAAACCCAATACAGGTAGACTGCTAACTCAATGACCACTATCTTGGAACAGAAAAAGCATATAACAAAACGTATTTTAAAAGAAGGGTCAAAGAGTGCTCGCCGCTAAACTGCCGGCTAGCTCAAGGAATCTAGTCGGCTGGTAAAACACTGTCGCACTACGGAAGAGAAACCAAACTCAAAACTCCCCGAAGGGTTTGGTAAAGAGTCTTCATGTATTTCTGTAGACATCGGCAGTATCAATGAGAGGCCAGTATATATGTAAAGTCTTCAGGTCACTGGAATCCAAAGCCAATTTAATGGATTTGTTCAGAATATCTCGTCGATATCCACTATTACGAAAAGAATGTAAGTTACGTCCAAGTTTTTCTGGATTATTTATCAGTTTTTTACATTTTTTAACAATATTTCCATAAAATCGAGGATGAGAAATTCATTTGTAATTAGCTGTTTGCAAGTCACGTAATATCTAGATATCAAATGTTCATATCTTCTGTAAAACTTCTTAAAAGTATTTAATAATTTATGAAATCTGTAACCTTGTTGTAAAAGTTTGGATGAGAGTAAGGTTACGCTCATTAAAAACATCAAGGAAAGAACAAATGCGAGCGAATCGTGCAAGTTGAGATATGTACACCCAGTAGGATGGAGCCAGGGAAACGTTGCCGTCAAGAAAGGGGAAATTAGTAAAAGTAAAATCAAAATCTCCCCTTTTATCATAAACTTTAGTTTTCATTTTACGAGAGTCAATGATGATACTCAGATCCAGAAAAGGGCAGCACCTAGAATCATTGTTTGCCTTATTATGTTTCAGTTATTGTGGGTAAATGGTTTCAACATTAGCTAAAAAGTGGGGATTGTCAAAAGTAAGAATATCGTCAATGTACCTGCTATCATCATTGAAAATAGAATTAAGTTTATCACTATTTGGTACAGTTCCATTTTGTAGTTTTTTTCAGGAAATCCCGTTCGTAACAGAACAGAAAAATATCTGCAATGAGAGGTGCACCATTAGTATCCATGGGGATTCCAATGACCTGATGATAAACAATGGTGCCGAAACGAACATAAATGTTGTCTAGCAAGAGATTCAGTGCCTTAATCATATCATCACGTGTCCAGGAGCAATAATTGTTGTAAGATATATTGGAGAAGAATCCTTGCTTTTTGTTGCAGCAAAATTTAAAAGACCATTTAATAAGTTCACCCAATTTTGATGTAATCAAATTATGTTGAAGGGTTGTATAAAGTTTAGAAAAATCATAACTGTCAATAGATGAAACTTCAAAAGAATTTGTTACACTCCAAAAGTAATTTACACCAGAGTTTTGATATGCTTTTCACAATAGTTTTTGATTAACTCCTTCATACAAGTGAGCGCACTGGTTAAATCGATGGACAAATTTGCGATAGAACAACTACCCGAAGCCGAAATGAAACGATGTTCGTAGGGATTTTTGTGAAGTTTAGGAATCCAGTACATAGGTAGGGTGTTATCTTTAGGTGGAACTTTGAGTGTTTTTGTATCCTTGTAATGTTGTTTGGTGAACGTTTTCTCGTCATAATTTGTACGTTTCAAAGTGCTAGACTAAGCAAATTGAAGTCATCAATACAGAAGTTTAACGGTCGACATCACGATCTTGTGGATCGTTATGGAATGTATTTTCCTAGATGACAACAGAAATTTCTCTTTACAAGCTTATGATTGTTGTTTCCTCTACCGGGTGTGACATGTTAAGCACGGCAGGTGTTTTACAAGAAGAAGGAGATACTTACTCTACCGGTGCATCTGATGTCATCCAAAGTTTTATTTTGGGTCTGTGTTATGTATCAATTTATGTGTATTTTCTTTTTTCTTTTTTTGTGTGTTGTACTGAAGTCATGTCTTTCTTCCTTGTTTTTTTCTGATATTGCAATTGTCTATGAATTATTCGTTTTAGACTGACGGTTCGGGTCTAGCTAACCTTAATTTAGAATTCCCATATCATTTTTTTCTTTATCTGTACAAAGGGAGCTGTTCACCTACTATGCTACCCCTTCCTTCGTCCCTGAATACTAGAATTATATTTTTGAATATATATCTTACTAAATGGATTCTGATATTGTATAATAAAATTTCCAGACTCGTTAGGGGTTACGTCTTTATAACAACTGTAACTACCACGAGTTTCATTACCAGGGATGGCTCTCCTGTAAAATCACAAATAGTACACTATTAGCGTTTCATTATCAAGAATAGCTCCCTGTAAAATCACAAAAAGTGTACTTTGAGAGATTAATTACCAGAAATGACTCACCTGAAAGATCACACATAGAATATTAATATGAGTTTCATTATAAGGAATGACTCTCCTATAAAATAACAAATAATACACTAGCATGAGTTTCATTACCTAGAATGGCTCTAATGTAAAATCACAAATAATACAGTAACATGAGATCCATTACCAGGAGTGACTCTCCTGTCTCCTGTAAATGCTCGAATAGTTCACTATTAGAGTTTCATTATCAGAAATGGCTCTGCAGTAAAATTACAAATAGCACACTATTAGAGTTTCATTATCAGGAATTGCTCTTCAGTAAAATCACAAATAATACACTATTAGAGTTCCATTATCAGGAATGGCTCTCCGGTAAAATTACAAATAGCACGCTATTAGAGTTTCATTATCAGGATTGACTCTCCAGTAAAACCACAAAAACACACTTTTAGAATTTCATTACCAGGAATAGCTCTCCTGTAAAATCACAAATAGTACACTTTTAAAATTTCATTACCAGGAATGGCTCTCCTGGTAAATCACAAATAGTACGCTATTAGAGTTTCATTACTAGGAACGGTTCTCCAGTTAAATCACAAATAGTACACTATTAGAGTTCCATTTTCAGGAATGACTCTCCTGTGAAATCCCAAATAGTGCACTATTGGGTTTCATTTCCGGGAATGGCTCTCCTGTAAAATCACAAATAGTACGCTATTAGAGTTTCATTATCAGGAATTGCACTCCTATTAGATCACAAATAGTACACTACTATAAGATCACAAATAGTACATTATTAGATTTTCATTATCAGGAATGGCTCTCCATTAAAATCACAGATAGAGTTTCATTACCGGTATCAGAAATCAATCTTCATTAAAATCACAAATAGTACACTATTAGAGTTCCATTATCAGGAATGGTTCTGCTGTAAAATTACAAATACGCTCTCGCCCAATATTAAATCATCTGACCGCATATATAACATATTCTGTCACTAACAGACTGTGTTATATATACATGTAATACACTAGCATGAGTTTCATTACCAGTAATGGCCTTCCAATAAGATCACATATAATACATTAGCATGAGTTTCATTGCCAGAAATGTCTCTCCTGTAAAAAAAAACATGGCAATATACTATCATGCATTTTATTGCCAGAACATCCTGAAGGATCACAAAAAAAAACAACACCAGCATGAGTTTAATTGACATGAATAGCTAGCCTATTAGATTACAAATAAAACACAAAGAACATCTCTCCGGTAAAAATCCCAAATTATATAACAACATGAGTTTTATATATGAATTTAAAAAAAATATTGCAATTTTTTTGTTTGTTTTTGTTTTGTTTTGTTTTTTGTTTTGGCAAAAACTATCGATATTTGAAATGTTCAATCCTCAGCATAAAAAAAGATTAAAATATTTGCAGAAATGTTCGTAGCACATTCCAGAAAACTCTGACAAAATCTAAAAAAATTCACTACGTTCAGAGAAGATTAAAGTGGAATTTATATCCATAAATGAAAAACAAGGCATTTTCTAAAAAAAAAATCAAATGGAGTGTTTAAAACTTTTAGCATTCTTAAGTTAAATGGAAACCGTTCCCAAGAAATTAAGTTGGGAAAACAGTTTTTTCTTACTTAATAATTAGAGAGGAAATAAGGAATACCATTCACATGGGAATTCCAAATTTCAAAATTGCTACTTCTAATTGCAACTTTCGATAACTCTTGTGAATCGGCAGTCAGAAAAAATGCAAAAGTCGGATGAAAACGCTGAATATAAGCGAGATGAACCTACGAAGGCTTATATTATAAACTAAGTACTTTTGTAATCAAAACTTTAAAAAAAATCTTGTAAGTGGCGGATTTAGACCGATTTCATTGTTATTAATGTCATTTAAGGAGATTCGCTCCTCATGTTTTGAGACTTCTGTCAGATTTTCGGAATTCTCGGGTTTTATCCAATTAAAAGCATTATTTTTTTTGTCAATGGAACTCTTATTTTTTTCCCATAATTTCATTTATACATCTTTTTTGAGCATTCTGTAAGAATTTCATTAAATTCGATTCATTCTGTCTTATTCATTCATGATCAAACTAAAGTTAATCCTATAAAAAATCTGAGGGGTTCATTTTCCCGCCAAATTTTCATTCACTTATATCTAAAAAACGAGATCATCAACCTATCAATTTTTTCACTTAAATTACTTTATTCTTTTGAATTTCTAACAAAAACCCTGTATCAACGTTAATCGAAGCATGGTGTCAAGACCCTTTTCATCAATTTCTATATAATTTAAAACCTGTGTCAACCTGTGTCAAAACCAAGAAAACCCTTCAGTCATCATACAGGTTTCATTCTTTTATCATTACCTTACTACATAAAAATCTTCTACTCGTTCATTGCAAACCCATCTGCCAAATACTTCTCCTGTCCTCGTTAAAATGGTAATCAAAGATGGATCATCTGCACGTACACCCCTTAGACCTTGATCATTAAAAGATAGCTTGTAAACCCTGCGTTGGTTTTTACAGGGAACTGCACAATTGCCAGCATCGTTTTCCTTCGGTCCTTCTGCACAACCTGAAGAACCTAAATATATTCTTATTTCATTAGTATAGTACCAGAAATCCGTTTGGTGCTTCGTCTAGGATATATTTAATTGTTCAAATGCATCCTATTACTCGTGTTTTTTTCCCTTTTTTGATCTGAAAGCATCTGTCACACAACAAACTAACATTGTCTCTCACTATATGTATACTATATTGACGTATGAAATATCTCATTGTTGAATGGTCGTTGTCGCCTTGACAACTTCCATGTTTCCCTTCTTTTTTTCTAATTCATGGTAAATTCAAAATGTATTTGTAAAGATTTTTTTCATGTGCATTTACTCCATATCATTGCATTGTTTATTTAAAAAAGTACTCTCCTGTTTTCAATGACATAGACAATCTTGAAATAAGGATGAAAATCAATTTCTTGATCTAAACACAATAAATCAGCTAAAAAAAATTCAGTGTTAGGTAATTGTATATTGTAAATATTCTAAAACGCACTGTATTCATTGTTTTTATTATGTATGGTCTTAATATTATGTTATTTAACTTGTTTAAAATAAACAATGGTCAAGGTTATACCACCTTAGAACATGTAGAATTTTCTAGCATTTAAATTTAAATGTTCAACATATACATATAGGAACTTTCTTGAACAATCACTTACATAATTATATTAGTCATGTGATTGTCAGTTAATAGAGGGTGTTTTGGATGATTCTTGCTAAAAAATTTTCTAGATATATTGTATGTATAAATATTAGGTGGCAGAAAAGGGTTAGGGCAGTCAGTTTAATAAGTTTATACAGGATTATTACTCACTTCTTTTGTATTAGATATCGACATCAGTTATTGTGAATCTATTATCAATTATTTAGTGAGGATTTTCCGAAATATTCATCTGGTCATTTATTGGTGGACTTCAGTGGATTATCAGTTTTGATATTTTTTGGACTTCATTATTGTCAGATAAGTTATATTCTGTATGTCTAATTTGTAAATAATTATTTTTAGTCTTATTACAAAGTTGATTTGCGCCGAAGTTGTTTTGTTTGCATTCTTCAATTTACAATTATTGATAGTTTTTTTTCTACCTCTTAACACCAGTTATAACCATTGCATGATAAATTTGCAGATAAGTGTGACCAATACACCATATCCGTATTCTGGTATTTAGATTCGCCAGTCTTGTTTGTCTGCCCTACACTATAAACATGTCCGCCCCATGTGACACATTATGAACTTCAAAAATGTAATGTCGTGACGTTTAAGGTTCGTCTTTTGTTTTTTTAATGGTGTTTTTTTTCATGTGCAGTTCCTTGGTACATTGTGGCATGTAATTATGTTTTTCGGCCATTGTAGGTGTTTTCTGTTATCTTTTGTATTCTATCTTTTATTTAAAATAAAGTATATGTGTTAAATGTAAAGGAAACTTGTCTAAATGTCTGTCAAATACTAAAAATGAAATATTGTATATGAAATAAACGAAACAAGTAGATTTAGGGAGAGGTCGGACAGCGGAGAATCGAATTACAATTAAATAAGTCAATTATACTTTGTCAAATAAAACATGTAAAGTTTTTGTGTCTTGATACTCGGGTTATTGGATTTTGTTTGTTTCCATTGATATATTCACTTTTTAAATCTTTTTTTGGGGACCATTTAGGGCTTGCTATATGGTGTGAGGTTTCTCACTGTGTTGAAGACCGTACGGTGACCCCTAAATGCTATTTTTGGTTCTTTTTAACCTGGAGATGGGATGTTGTCTCCTTGATATTTACCCCATTTTCTTTCTTTTTCATACTTATATATCAATGCGGACATCTTCCATTTATATCAGAAAACGTTGACAGAAAATGTCTTGCCCTCTTCATATATATGAAATAGAAAGGAAATTGGGTAAATGTCATGGAGACAACATCCCTTATCCAGGTATAAACGACCCAAAACAAAGCATATAGGGGTCACCGTACGGTCTTCGACACAGTGAGGAACCTCTCACCATATAGCAAGCCCTAAATGGCCCCAAAAGGGTAATAAAGTGGATAAATCAATGGAAACAAACCACATCCAATAACCCAAATATCAAGAAACTAAAATTTTATAAGAAGACACAGACAAGTCAATCACCAAGATATTCCTGACTTGGGACAGGCGCAAAAATTGCGGCGGGGTTAAAATAGTTTTCTTGGATCCAAACCCTCCCCCTATGTGTGGTGAATGGCTAAAAAATAAATACACATAAAGACTCACAGTAAAAATCAAACTAGAAAAAAGTCCAACTTATCAAGACGAGTACCCTTACAATGAATTACATAAAACATGAAGACAATACACACAGGTACTGTCCGGACAAATGCTCGCAGTTACTGACAGCTAGCTAATCACATAATTTCCGTTGACTATGATATCAAGCCTTTTTACATATGAAACTTCAATTGAAATACTTCTAAATAGATTTGGTATAACAACGTCATAAATTATGAAAGAAGAACATGATATTGTGCAATGCCCAATACTGCCAATATGAAAAATTGTTTAAATCTAGTTATGGTGTAAAGCATTTA